>JAVQJV010118763.1:0-22873 GCA_036024995.1 Gadopsis bispinosus
GTTTTACAGTGCATCTATGTTTTACAGTGTGTCCATGTTTTACAATTTTTCAGTGAGTCCATGTTTTACAGTGCGTCCATGTTTTACAATTTTTCAGTGAGTCCATGTTTTACAGTGCGTCCATGATTTACAGTGCGTCCATGATTTACAGTGAGTCCATGTTTTACAGTGAGTCCATGTTTTACAGTGAGTCCACGTTTTACAGCGTGTCCATGATTTACAGTGAGTCCATGTTTTACAGTTTTACAGTGAGTCCATGTTTTACAGTGAGTCCATGTTTTACGGATTTGCAGTGAGTCCATGTTTTACAGTTTTACAGTGAGTCCATGTTTTACAGTGAGTCCATGTTTTACAGTGAGTCCATGTTTTACAGTTTTACAGTGAGTCCATGTTTTACAGTTTTACAGTGAGTCCATGTTTTACAGTGAGTCCATGTTTTACAGTGAGTCCATGATTTACAGTGAGTCCATGTTTTACGGTTTTGCAGTGAGTCCATGTTTTACAGTTTTACAGTGAGTCCATGTTTTACAGTGAGTCCATGTTTTACAGTTTTACAGTGAGTCCATGGTTTACAGTTTTGCAGTGAGTCCATGTTTTACAGTGAGTCCATGTTTTACAGTTTTACAGTGAGTCCATGTTTTACAGTGCGCGCACGGCAACTTTTAAGTTTCGATTCCACCAAAGCGAAGCGACGCGGCGAAGCGAAACCCGTCAAACGGAAGTGAACCAACAGCTGACGATGTGACGGCGACGTTTCCTCCGAGAACAGACTGGACTCTGTGTCTGACTCTTGGTGAATCCAAGGGGGACCTTGTGTTCGTGTCCGGACCTTCAGGTGGTTCACCGACACTCTGATGTCTGAAAGGTTCTGCTTGTTCTTAGCCCGTTGGTTCAGGGACCCCCGCGTCGGTGAGCAGACCACGTCCGTCCTGTCTGATAACGATTTCGGCTGTTAAATGTTCCCATCGGTGGAAAGTAACTAAGTACATTTACTCAAGTGCTGTACTGTTTTTGGTTTTCCATCCACTACACGTCAAAGGGATACATTGTACTTTTTATTCCATGCCTTACATCAACTGTAGGTTCTTTGCAGATTCAGATTATTAACACAAAATATAATCAATATATAAATGATGATGTATTATTATGATTTTCTGTAATATACATCATTCTGAAACAGGCCGTTTACTGTGATCAGTTTTACATTTTGATGCTAATACTTCTTTCTTGTAACAGAGTTACAATATTACTGCATTTCACACTACTATTTTTCTCTTTACAGCCAATAAATCCCTCATGTGTGCACCAGTGACATAGAAAACAAAATTCTGACCTTGGATCTGTGAAAAATAAACCAGCTATTCATCGGCTGTACTTGGGGAACTTGTACCAACTATACAATGATTGATTTGTTTATTTTAATAAAATATACAAGTGAGGTGTGTGTTCTGCACAGCTATACAGTATTGATCTTAGCTGGGCACCTGATGTCTACCAGCAGTGGATAACATGCTTGGGTCATCACACAGTTATTTTAATGTTTCTGATGGTCTGTCACAGGAATGAGGGGCCTCTCCAACTACCATCTGTCCTGCTGTGTGAACACTTTACTGCAGACCTTCTCTGCTACCTGGGAACTAGCAGACCTACTAGACAAGTAAGGAAATTAGGTTTCATATTCATTATGATCCTGACTTACAACAATTAATGTTTAATCGCCAGGTGACTGAGAGGGACCACGCCAGTCAGTCACAAGAGACAAATCAAACAATTTAAGACAACCCACATTTTTATATCGGTTTCAAACAATGATATATGAAACACTGTGTCATGGTCTACAGTATGTTGTAAATTATTATTATGAACATCTGTAACTGTAGAATATTTTCACCCATGGGTGGAGCACCTCAGTGAGAAAGACCAGACTGCCTGCCAGAAGAAGTTACTAAGTAAACTAATTTACTATACAAGTCAACAATATCTTAAACAGGAACCACAATAATGCTCTGCTCTATATTTAGACAGTGAATGCTACTTCATAATAATATACAGAGTGAATAATAAAAAACAGGAAAACCATGCAATAAACTCACTAAAATCAGTTCAGTAACAATAGTGTCCACACCACAATCGGGCCTGGTAAAAAAGCAGCAAAAAGATGACCAGATATTCCCTTTACAGATAAGTGAAGTAAATAACTACTATATCTACTATAGATAAAAATCTAAAGAAATGACTGCAGCCTCGAGATGCAAAGAGGGGAGCGGCTAGGCCATGTTAAAATGACAGATGTTAAAAACACCAACAGTGTATTAACATGCGTGCACGCAGTAAAAGCAATACAATGAAATGGCTCGGGGAATCACAACTCAGCCTATGAGACGTGTGACTGGGCCTTCGCAGGGTCAAACACAATGTCTAATAACATCTTAAGCATAGATACCTCAGAGATGTGTTGAGACAATTCAATGAGGACTTTGAAATGTATTTCAAAAATGCACAGGTGTCAATCTGGAAACATGGCTGCTTTACTCAGGTGCTAAAATAAATGAGGATTAATGAGGTTTTATGATTTTCACAAGGTGGGACGCAGCTGGTGTGAGAGAGGACTTTTGTCACGTCCCCTTGCAGCTAAAGAAGGTTCTCACGGCCATGAGGAGTGACCTCCCTCAGCCTACTCGCCATCATGCCTTCCTCCACTGCCTGGACAGAAACTGTGTTCGACGTAAGGAGAAATTAACTTAGACAAATAAATGCCACATACTGATGTGGTTTATCTCACATCGTCTGACAATGAGATTATTTTGTGCAGTTTCTGTGCAGCATGATGCTGATGAGGTGTTCCTCTCAATCATGAACTTGATACAACAGCAGATGGATGACAGAAACCTGGTTGGTCTTTAATCAGTAACGTTATTTTTCATGTGAAAGTGCATCATTTACATTTGCTTGCCTTTGTCTTCTCTTCCAGGCTTTTCAAATCCAGAATCTGTACAAGATTTCTGTGGAGACGCGCCTGCAGTGTTTAGATTGTGCTTCCTTCCAGACTCATGACAGCTACCTGCTAAGCCTGTCTCTGCATATAAAGGAAGATCGCAATTCTCTGGTGCCATTTCTTTTTTGTTTAGATGTGGATTGTTTTTGTTGAACATTTTGGGTTTTTAGCCGAAAGTCAGATGAGAAGATTGACACCACTCTTCTGGCTAACAGGCATCTCGATCTTCTCATCTAACTCTCACCAAGAAAGCAAATAAACACATTTTCCAAAATGTCCAAAACTATTACTTTAAACATTCCTGGATTCAAACTTACAAGTATTCTTAACCTTTTCAGGAAGGCTGCATGACCAACTTCTTTGCGGCCCAGGAGCTACAAGGCATAGATTGCTGCTTTTGTAAAAACTGTGGAAAGAAGACTCCATCTAAACAGGTAAAGCTTGGTTTTAAATGCATCTCAGAAAATATGAAGAAACCGCAGTCAAATATCATCTTCCTTCTCAGGAACTCAAACTGCGCTCCCTGCCTCGTATCCTGTGCATGCACCTGAAAAGGTTTCGGAATAGCTGTAGTTACACACGAAAGCTTGATTGCAGTGTTACCTTTCCGGAGACCTTTGACTTCTCTGAGATTCTCAAAGACGCTTTCTCCTCACGCTTTACCCAGGTACTTTTAAAAAAAAATTAATAAATTCCCATAAATTATCCGAACGTTGTATCTTTTGTCATCCACAAGTGTATTTGTTCTTCCAGGATGACTGCAAGTACACTTTGCATGCAGTGGTAGTGCACTCTGGTGGAGCAACGTTCGGACACTATACTGCGTACGTTCGTCACTGGGTGAACCAGCAGTGGTACTTTGCAGATGACAGCCAAGTAGAACAGGTACATTGAATCTGACAAAATCTCTCTCACTTGAATGCAGTTTATTTCTGGCTTGTACCTTTTGAAGAGTCACTTCATAATGATTCACGATGCATAGTTAGACATGTAGGTCCCTGTTTCAAAGCCTTTGAGAGATTTTGCATAAATACTGTATATCTTAAGTGTAAGTTAAAAGTATAAAAAGTGTATGTTGGGAAATTTTGTATCTGAAATATCTTAGATTTGCTCCCTAAAACCATTAGGGAAAGGGAAATATAGCTATGTAGCTATATCCACTTGTTCAAGAGGGATTTTTGTGTTACTATCATTTTTGTTTTATGCATATTTGGGATTCATTTGGTCTTTGATTTGCATTCCAACACGTAGGTCTCCTGGGATAGAGTGAAGACAGCATATGGAGGACAATATGGGTAAATTGCTCAACATCAATGTATGTCTGTTCAGTTTATTATAGGCTCTTTTGATCACGGTGCATGAGGGTTACGCAGTCCTCTTAAAGGGATAGTTCAACATTTTCTTTGGGATGGATTGGTATCGAGCTTCTCGTTAACTCTCGGAAAGAAAGAAAATATGTGTATTTCCCAAAATGCCAAGCCGTTAATTTGAGAAGGAGGATATGTAAAGTAAAATTTCTGATCTTAATACAGTAGGCTATTCAGACTTTTAATTCCTTCTCACATTAACAACTCAAATTCTGTGTAGCCTCATCCATAAAAATATCTCTCACCTTCAAAAAATGTGGAATACAGTAACCATGCCTTTAATCACAAAAAAACAACATGTGACTCCAACATGTGAGCCTGCTTAATCCGACCTCCAGTTGCTTTTAGAGTTAAATTTAAGATTTTTATTAATAACACTTAAAGCCTTAAATGCTTGACTCCCGCTGACATCATGCAGCTTTTATCTTCCCACTCGCGGAAAGAGCTTTAGATCCTTAGACAAAGCCTTATTGTCTGTTCCTCAGTGAAGATTAAAGGCTAAAAGGTGAGTGTGTTTTTGCCAGGAGGGCTTTCAAAGTTTTGATCTCTTAAGCAGAGGAAATCCATCTTGTCTGTCACGTTGTTTTGTCTTTCAACAGCTTTTCCCCTAACACCTGGTAGCTGTATTGTCACTTTTTATTCCTGTTTATTGTACCGAAATGTTCTTTGTCTTCCTTCCTTCAAATTTATTCATGAAGAAATACGGGCTCGTCTCATCCGGCAGACCCTAAGATGCCACCTGCCCTAACTCTGAGCAGCACAACGTTGATCTGTACATTTCTGTTTAAAAATGATTAATGCTGTTATTTTTTTACAGATGCACAGCGTACATGTTAATGTACAGAAGAGACTCGAAGGAGTGGGGACAGCAACCTGAATTCTCCGGCTGAGCGGATGGATGCGGATGAATTAACCTGAGGTCACTCATGGTGCAATATATATAGGGTGAACATGTGACTCTAACCATAGGAATGTAAGCATTTTTTTCCTTTAAATCATTTATTGTAGGTTTTGATTTTGCTGTAAATGGTGAAGGGTTTTATATTTAAGGATTTTTCTGACCTCATAGAGATCAGCAGCTTGTGCAACACCACAGTCATTTCTGCAAACACCAGTAGGTGGCACCGGAGTCCCAAAACAGTGAAGGGTTTTCGACTCGGACCACACACACTCTGAATAGACTCAATGATACTGGGGGGTTGGTTTGAAGAGAATGCTTAGCTTATATGTTCACTGTTTGGGGGGGAATACCTGCCATAAGACTCAGTGTTCATTTTCCCGACACTGCTGTATAATATGTGAATCACAGACGAAGAACAATTCATTCATTTTTTTCTCATTTGGGCTACCAAAAACAAAAACAAAAAAATCTCCTTCAGCATCTCACACTGATTTTATGTATTGCAGTTGAGCTCAAAATGTACATGTATGCACTAAAGGTCCTGAAAAGTGCCTGCTCTGAATGTCTTTGTTTTGAAAATGTATCGAGGGCACACCATCTTACAATAAAAAGAGGTTAAACAGAGTCAGTCAGAGCCACAGTTTCATAAATGCTTGGTATAGGCTGTCAGCAGAGCCTCTAAAGTTCCCACTCGCTTTGCCAAGAGACGGGGGGACCGTGTGAACTGGTGCCTATGTGCAGCAGAGCTGTGACAGAATGGAACATGTCTGCACAGTGCCACAGGCAGCCGGCCTCATGCTTAATCATCTCGCTGCCATGTAGCACAGGCGCAGCTTTCTGTATAGGGGGTATCTTCCTCCCACATTCAGACCAAAGACCAGGGCTAGATGTGTATACAGTATTACGCGTCTAGATTTGAGTCAAAGGTATGGTTAGGTGTTTCACACTGAATTTGTCAAAGGAGACCTCGTCTATTCCTCTGACTTGTGCATGTAAGAAGCTGACATTGCAAACAGTCATACTAATACACTACTGACATATCCAATGCCTAATTAGCATTTCTACATGATAGCAAATGTTGAGATAAAGTGATCTACAAGCAAAATCTTGCATTCTTATTGTCTGGTGGTGGAAGACGTGATCAGGTCATTACATTAAAGCAGCTATACTCAATATTTTATTTATTAACAGTGGATCAAGTGGCCACGTGTAATATGAAAGAGGTGACAAGCTCACATCACTGGAGCAGAAGCATAAAGTATCAGGAAATGGAAAAATTCAAGTAAATAAGTATTAAATCAGTAGTAGTTATTTTCCACCACCTTATAATACTCACTGTTTGCATCAAAGGCACATTTGGTATATGCATGCCCATTAACCAGAGTGATTGTCCCGATTGTGAACAACTGAAATTGGAATACGATAACGCCTCAATTTCCAAAGAACTCATTCTTCTCTTTGTAGGGTTTTAATTAATAATGCATGTCATATGACCATGTGTCAAGTAGATGTTAGAGGAGCACCTGTCCAACACCACCCTGACATTGACCACATTGCAGACACTAACAATGCAGTAGTATAACAGGCAGCACACCCCTGAGGCCACATGTATAACGTCTGACTGAACGCCTGGACGTCTTAGTTTCTTTTCAAGCACGTGTCGCACATGCATGAGGTCTTTGTCTCCATTGTCTGAGGCTGAGCTCTGGCCCCTGGATGTGGTTACTCAGACACTTTATGGCAGATCATAATGTCTGCAGTTAAGTTTTAGCTCTTTATGTGGTCAGGTGTTAGCCTTTCAGCCAGGGACACCTTATGTTGTGTTGTTTTGGCATATCGTTTCTCCAGAAGTGAATGTGATTGACACAATAAATCAGTAAAACCACAACTGAAGCAGACACACTGTATGAAGTGAACATTGTCCCCGAAGGCACGTAGGCTATAGCAGCAGGGTGATATTCCTCAGGCTTTGCACTGTGGCAGCACTTAAACTGTTTTCTTTGGAGAATATTTTGAGGTTCATTAATGCTTTTTAGTCATTGTTGATGTGTGTTTACCAGTTACTAGGTGAGCACACCACTGTGATGCATCAAGGAGAAAATGGAATTTGGCAATTTGAGAACCACTCTTAAATTTTCTCTTTTTTGTGTGGAGAACTTCACAGGCTTAGATAAATGCCTGGGCCTGACCAGCAAGTATTTCAGCCCTCTGTCTGCTTGATGATGATCACCATTTATATTACTTCTTGTTGCTTGTCAATGAATAGCCCTCATGCTCTTCTGCCATGCAAAGGCAGGGAGCATTAATGGCAGATAAAAAAAGTTGTAGGTAATTTATCGGTCAATCGGTCATTGTTTCAAAAATATCTCAACAGCTGATGGACTGCCATGAAACTTTGTACACACATTCATGGTCCCCAGAGAATGAATCGTATTGACTTCGGTTATCTCCTGACCTGTCTTTCATCTAGCGCCACCATCAGGTCAAGATTACAATTCTTCCAATACTTTGTGTTTTTATAACCAACCACCCGCAAAACTGATACCTCAGCTGCACCTTGTGCTTATTGCTAATTTGCAAATGTTAGCATACTAACTAAGATGTGAACATGGCTAACATTATACCTGCTTGATGTCAGCATGTTAGCATGTTTGCGATTGCGTCATTTAGTAATGTGGAATAACAATTATCAAGATGTCACATCATCAAGATTTATATTTTTCAATTACAGACACCAGCTTGGGAAAAACTGATATGTAAATTTAGGTGGAGCTAGCCGTGGCTATCTCACCATCTAGCTTCCCTTGTCATTCAGGGTCAGGGTACACAGCCAGAGTGCAGTTATTGCAGTTTAGTTTTGCTTTTAGCTATGTTTTGTAGTTACTGCAATTTCTACATGCTGTTTTCACATACATTTCTATGGCATAACAACTCTTTATTTGATTTAACAGATGTCAAAAAGAAAATAAATTTACTGCGATTTCAGTTCCGGAGCTGCCAGTTTCATTCAGAATTTACTTCAGCTTTTATTTTTACACCCTTAAAAAGGAACTAATTAATGCATTGTCTCTACACAGTTCCCAGTTGCTAACTTTGGGTACCTGGCTGGAGTGAGATTTTGATGCCATGGTACTTTTTCACATGCACATATTTGGACTCAATTCACCATCAGGGTTTAAAAATGTTTTCACCTTACACATGTGACAGGAGCAGGACCTTATATTCTAAGATTTAAGGATATAGCTTGACTACACCACCCTGGGAAATACTCAAAACTTCACAATAATTTCACAGTGTTAGCCTACACTAATCCAATAAAGGGCACACACAGGTCCATTCACTAATGAAAGCCAAATATGTGTCGTTTCCAATATCAAAACTACACCATTTTATTGAATTCACAAGTGGCAAGAACCAGAAATAAACAAAAATATCAAATGAACGCCTACTCAAGACACATAACTAATACATGAACACACACAGACAAATCTACACATGACCACACATGCTCACTCAGCCAAATATGAACACTCACTCACTGGCTTGCTTGGACGCCTTCAGTGCGAGAGCGTGAGACTGAACGTGAAAGAGTGTGCCTCATGCCAGAAGCGTGAGAGTTGGCAACACTGATGATTGTGTAAGGGAAGATGTTTCCCTGTAATCCAAAACCGAGACCCTTTAACAAGCCCCGTCCTGTCTGGACCGCCCCTCATCTACTCTGATTTGTATCAAAGTCAAAGTCTGTTTTATTGTCAATTCTACAGCACATACAAGACATACAGAGGATTGAAATTGCATTACTCTCAAACCCTTGGTGCAAACAACAAGCTAAGCAAACATAATATGACCAACTAAAAACAAACAAGGCATAGCATAAAAACACCCAATTTAAAAACAAAACATGGCATAAGGCCCATAACAGATTTAAATCTGTGAGTTTGGATCATGCAAAGTACCAGTGCAAATGTATATTATATTAGTGCAAATAGAATAGAATATATAACGTATCTAACCGTAAATCTCTGGATCCTTCAGGGGTGGCAAGGCAGCTCACGCAATATCATTGTGTTGCATAATGAGATTTCAAATAGGAAATGATTCTCTATTGCTGTCTGCATTTCCAACGTGCGGGCCTGGTGACCATCTGCTTTTGTAAATAGCAAACAAGAAGAACTGAAGGCAAATGTCTGTCTCATAAATAAAAAAGTGAATCAATAAAGGAGCACACAACTGAACATGTATCTGCATATTCCTTCATGAAAAGAAAATCCTTCATAATTCAAGTGACCTAAACCCTGAAGGTAAGCCCTAATTAAAGCCATCTTGGGAGGTTTGTCTATGATCTACTTTGATTTGTGACCTGTAACATGGCTGCTCTTAGGTCATAGGGCAGAGCTGTTTCTTAGCTTTACGTGTTAACACATACGTTGGTCTGTGAATATACGGTCACTGGAATTCGTAGTTTGAGCAGTCCTGCCGAAGAAGGAGCCTTATCTTTCCCCACTGACTTCATAAATTCTCCTCTCTGGTGGGAGAAGGGGAGTCTGGTCAACACAAAGTTTGCCTCTCTTCACATGTTCAGTTGTCCTCCCCAAGATTCTTGGCAGTCTGAGTATAATAAATAGAACATCTGCTGAATTTTCTAGGAAAAGGGATGTCGAACAGTCAAACTGCTATAAGTGAACAGAAAAAAGGAAAAGTGCTGGTTTGAACCAGAACTGAGGTTAATTCACTTTAATTTTGGTCGACTCAAAATGGCAACTGCTATTTAGTGGCTAATGATATGTATTCAATCTCATCTATTTGTCAAGTTACTTATATTTATTACGAAGTCGATTTCCAACCGGGAGGAGTTGGCAGCATGTTACAGATGTTGGTTCTCGCAGGAGGTGAGCGGAGCCCCCTTGGTAATTGCGGTCATGACATGCAGGGTTATGTGACCTAATGCCCCACACTTGTCTTCATAGCTCTGTCGTTAGCCTTCATTTAGCGCCTTATCTCAGCTCCTTATTATCAGAGAAGATCAGCCGTCATCTCGGAAGCCAGGCTGCTCAGGTTACACGTGAAATAGCTTTACTGATGGGCCCGGGTAACTGTCTGTTCCTCAGTCTGTGAGCGTCCTGCCTCAAAGCGAGCTCCTGCTCTGACATGTACACCGCCATGTTTGTGCACCTCCACTGGTGGGTCCTCCATTGGTCCCACCAGCATGAAGGTCTTTTTATTTATGATGTGATATGTTTTCATTTTGGTTACGCTGTGCTATGCATCACCTCCAGGATCACAATTAAACGTCACTCAAGTGAAAGTCAGAATTAACTCTTGTTGTGACTTGTTGGGAGAGAAACTCATTTAAACATTATCAGATGGTGTCATAGTAAATCACATGTCATCACACGGCATCCCTCAAATTAAAATCATCCTTTGCCGGTCTCTCGCTATACAGGAATGAATGGAATTGCACCTTGAGGCTAACCGCTGCCTCACCATTCCAGCGCTCAGCTAGCGATAAGCTCACAACAACCTGCACTTAACTGCTGCAGACACACACTTTAGCTGTGCTTGTGCATGCATGCCAATCATTTGCTACATCAGTGCTCCAGTTAATGATTTGTGTACAGTAGAAGAAAAACCTGACGGGGGGGGGGGGACTCATAGCGAAACTGTCCTAGATGCAAACAATGTTGTTTTTTCACTTCTCCTTGGTGCACCTTGCCATGTTCAAGAGACATGACCTGGGTCCTGCTGTTCATTTGCTCTGTAATATGGGCTGGGCACCTTGAGAAGTGAGCTATCCATTGTCAAACCTCTTTGACCTGCTCTCTCCTTCAGCCTCTCCTATTTCCGCACAAAGACTCTCTAATGCCAGGTAGCTGGTGCTGGCATTCCTGTTGCATTCCACCATGGGGAAGTTGCTGGGATCAGGATGAAAAATGCCTGAAACAAAGGCCTACTCTCATTCACAGGGTTTAGGGTTCTGTGGGAAAGTCCAGGCTGGACAGAGGTTGGATGGCAGCGGAATGCGAAGCGGGACATAGCTCACACAGTGTCTACGGCACAGACGCAAAGACACATTGACACGGTAGAGGTCTTCTTACAGAGAGGAGCCAGCCCTCGGGAAAGAGGATGATAGGACTCTGGATATCGGCAGTATATCCCTCATTTATAGTTAGGTCATCCATTCTGCAGACTTGATGGGTAAATCTTTGATTGGATGTCTGGGTGGAAACTCTGACCTTATCCCAACAAACCTGACACCCTCCACTGCATCTTTTCTAGTGCTATTTGCCTTTATAGCATCAGAAGAGAGATGGCATGCAATAAAGCAGTGGTTCTCAACCTTTTCAGCTTGTGGTCCCTTAAAGCATTTTGGGAAATATGCTTATTTGCTTTGTGGTGGAGAGTTAAATGAGAATATTGATATCACGCTCATATGTGTAAATATACTGTAAATCTACAGCCAGTAACTGCTTAGCTTAGCTTAGGACAAAGACATGTAACAGGAGGAAACCGCTAGCCAACAACCTCCAGTAATAACAAAATCCACCTATCAGCACCTCCAGAGGTCACTAATGAAAAAACTGGTATAAAAATGACAATTTGCTGTTTTATAGGTGGTTATGTGCTGAACTATTTCTTGGCACTGAGCAGTAACGTCTGCAGCCAAGGAATAGTCCAGACACATCACCCCCCTAAAACGGCAAATTGTCATTTCTTACATTGTTGTTTTTGTACAAATTAAACAAACAAGATATAACGTGTTAATTAGTGAGCTTTAGAGGTGCTGGTAGGTAGATATAGTTGTCATTTAGCTATAGCTAGGCTATTTGTTTCCAGTCTTTCTGCTAAGCTAAGCTAAGCTAAGCTAACTGCCTGGCTGTAGCCTTATGAGTGTGGCATTGAGCTTCTTATCTAACTCTCTGCCTGAAAGCAAATGAAAAGATTTCCCAAAATGTCCAACTATTCCTTTAAAATGCAGCATGAAATTTCGGAAGACTTTTAGAGCACCTAAGAGGTAAAGAAAAAAGTGACAAATATCTTTTTTTTTAATGTTTTCTCCTTAATCAACATTTTTTAGGGAGCCATTTTGGAGGTCCTGTTTAGACCCCCAGGTCAGGAACCAGTGCAATAAAGGTCCCCAGCCAGACACAAACCAGGGACACTGCTATTAAATGGTCAATACCTTAAACCTCTACACTCTCAGCTGAAAATAAACAGCGCCTCCTCTTACCATTCATTAATCATAATTTATTACACTGCTAGTTTTTCATTCGTAAAGGTATGAAGTCCATTCCTTTACCGCCTCATGCTGAGGTTAAGTGCCTGACCTGCCTCGCTCACCCTCCCCCGAGTCGCATAACCCACACAGAGTAAAACTGGCCTACAGTATACTGAATGTATACACGGCAAGAGCAATGCTAACCTCAGTGGTTTGCATTTCACTAAACACGTAACCACAGATCACAACAACTTGCAGATGAAACTAAGACTCAAACTCAACCAAACTTCTGCTGTCAAACAGGAAGACCTCCTCAGTATTGTCAGTATGCATAGCATAATAATCCTGCAATTTCCACATTTCACACATAGCTTGCAGCTTGCTTTACCTGCAAACAATGTCTATCGCTACACGTGAATGAATGCTAACATCTTTTCCTTGAAAGTGTGTTTCTTCTTCTCATGAAGGTAAAATCACAACCATGCACACTTTAACAGTTAAAGCTGCCATTTTCTTATACTTGTACTCCGAGCCTGTGATCTGCTCTCTTTGAGAAGGCATTGCAAGGAGCATTTGAGTCGGTTCATGTTTTGTAGTCACTGTGGACGTTGACTAGTTGCACGGGAGTATGTAGCCGAGTGGTAAATTCTATTCAGAGGTAATTCTCCACATAAGTTACCGTAGTCCTGAAAGTTTGTTCAAATGTTAAGCAGATTGTGAACTCTCATAGTCTCGCTTCACATTGTGCTTGACCCAACTATTACACACACAAAAAAAGAACACATGTATTAAGATTTGAACAAACTTTCAGGACTACAGTAACCCTAAGTGGAGAATTACCTCTGAATAGAATTTACCACCCGGCTACATGCTAGTCTGAGCTTTGGCCTGCTATCAGCTCAGGCTATATATCATCCCCAGAGTCTATACGTAGTGTGTGGTTGTGTAGCATTGGAGATGGAGTATGTGGGGAAATGAGAGGAGATCTGTTGCAGCCCACATGCCCCTTTAGATTCTCTGATGTGGCTTCAAGACTTCCTAGGAAATGCAAGGCCTTCTGGGATAGCACTTAAGTAGTCTCCAGAGTTTTGCAAGCGTGTGTATCAAGTGTGAATGAGTGCATGGGCCTGTATTTTAGTGTATCTCAGTGTCTTTTCCACCACGCTCAGTGTTATTGTTAGACTCGCTCCTTTGATATGTGAGGACACCGTTGGCTGACTGCGGCTTTACAAAGAATGAGGGAGTGTCGCTACAATTGAAAGGGCACAGCAGACTATATCACACAGGTGATTTTTCTTATGGGTGGGGCTCGTTGATAACATGCGGAAGGTACAGCCTCTGAAACCTTGCTTCCGCCTCACATCTGTAAAATGCACAGGCCTTACAACACAATGATATACCACTGTTTTCTCATGGGCTGTTATCGGTCTTATTCAAACAAGGTGCTCTGACTCACGAGATATACAGTGAGCTATTATCTTTGCTATCTCCAGTCTGTTGCGCTCCTAACAGGCTGTGATGCATTAGGGACTACTTTAATGGATAATAAGTGAGCATTGATGAGGAAAAATGTTAATGTTCAGGGATATTTAATACCATTTTCATTTTTTTTATGCTCTCCTGCTTTTTGTTAAGTGAATAAGGCTGTTGAGAGGCCCAGCCCCCTCTCATCTGCAGCCTGTTATGGTGGAGCGGGAGGATGACATCATATTGGTCTCAGAGTGGCGGCTGGTAATTGGCTCGCTCTCCTCCTCCAGCGGCACAGGCCAAACAGAACACACAAGTGGAGCCAGGCAATGCAAGTCAGATGCACCGGGTTTTTCCAGAGTGGCTGGTGGGGCCTCAGTGCAGACTGAGAGCCAAGAGGCCTCGGAGAGGGGTGCACCGATCCAACTGTAAATGTCAGAAATGAATGAAGGGCCTCAACTCAAAAAGAAATCTGATATAATGTGCCCCAGGCCAGCCTGTTTGATCTACTGTACAATCCATTGCTGTAGTCGTCTGGATAACTGCATCTATTCTCCATGATATGACACTGCAAAAGCATTTTCAAGTGGAAGTTTTGTGAGAGCCAACGTCAATGAGCTCTCAGCCCACACAAAGTTCCATTACAGTGAGACTGAACTGCTGCACCTCTGGGCTGCAGAGGAGCCGCAGCCAGTTATTGTGTGTGATGTTAAAATCAGTACGCAACTTTTCAGCTCTGCAGAAATTCACATGCCCCGCAATGCGGATGCATTACTGATGATTGATGATGTAAATCTCCACAAGGCATTATTCTGAAATTCCTAGCACATGTGAATAATGGCCAGAGGATGAAACATCTGGAAATAAGATAAAACCTCTGCAGGTTCAGATGTGTGTCCTGTAGACATAAATCCCATCAACAGGACAATAACATGCAAAAACAACTAATCCCATTAGTTTTTTAACGCAACGTTTTGATGTGGCAACATGAGTAAAGCCTAATTGGTTGCAGTGGATGTGTGAATGAGAAATGGTTCTGCCCTGTGGCCAGTCTCACACACAGCATATGGGCCGGGCAGGGATGCTGGATACCTTGGTTCTAATAAAGCAGAGTCTCACAGTCTTTATCTTTTATAGAGGCTGCTCAGTCATACCACCATGTGTCTTGCTATGTGGTGGTTGTACAAAAAGACAGAGGTGTGCTGATCTTCTGATTACATAGGCAGAGGATTAGATAGACCTCTCTGTTATCATCTAAAAGAACAATTGTGAGAACACGTTTGGTGTCTAAAGCCTGTGTGGGAAAACATGCGTTCCTGCTGTGTCAAAAGAGGGTGCAGTGCTCAGCGTGTCGGCACGTGCCCATCCGCCTGTCTGTCTGTCCCATTGTTGTTTCCCCACATCAGTGACAGAAAAATGGGTGTCAGTTGTGAACAGAAGGTCATGTTAAGCTTGTAGGTGGTGAGAACATCAGAGTTCCTGTCACAGCCAAGATGCAACTCAGCATCTGTGGGCAGAAAACGACTGACTGAGCAAAAAAACTGCTCTCACTGAAGTCTCTGAATGCTTTCACTCTCAGTGCTCTGCCAGGTACTGCACCGAGCTGTGAAGTTGTGCACTGCAATCACTCAGCATAGCTGTTGTTACCATGATGAAATAAATACAATATTTGTTGTATGTTCAGTGGATTTCCAGCAGTGTTTTAGTATCTTGTGGCCTGAAAGATGAGATTAGTTATGCATGCAACAAAAGCCACAAGTCACTCTTTTGAAGGCAGATAGAGAAAATCAGCTTGTGTTTAAAGTCACAGTGAAACAGCTATTAGAGCGTCTTATCTTAAAGCAGCATTCATTTATTTTTTGGCCACTGGGCAGCACAACAAGCTGTAAACCCAACGTTGACATATTATCACCTTTTAAAGTTGCTGTGAGCGTGTTAACAAACTGTTGTTTATTTACACGCTCAGCAGCAACACTGTCATTGATTTTGAGTCATGTTTCTGGCCACCTGGCAATCGCAAGTCCCATGTTCCCATACTCTCCTTTTAGCTCTGTATTTGGTCTCCACCAGCTCATGAGGCAAGTATCTGGCTCTTTAGCAGCTAAATGCTCCACTTTGCTCACCAGCTAGTCGCTAGCTCTTTCTGTCTGCCTGTTTGGTACTGGGCAGATAATGGGCAGTTTTCAGAGCTTTTTTTACTGCAGCTGGAAACAAGCTTGAGGCCGAATGAAAATTGTGAAGTTGGAGGATGCAAAACTAAAACCATGAGCTCAGTGATGCTGAAGCACTCTGTAGCGCCAAACGGAAACTGCAGAATTGTGTAATAATTCATGTCGGTTCATCACTGAAAGCAACCTCTTTCACCTTACACTGTTAATGGATAAATTGTTAATATAAAAATATTGATTAGTGCAGCTTGAACATGACTTATCACGTAATATGTGAACAGGGCAAAGAGGAATTAATATAAGGTTTGAGTGGATTGTTCAAAAGTGGGAGTGCAAAATAGCTGTAGAGGACTATTGACCTCCAAGTGGATACATTTCGACATATAGGCTTATAACAAGAGAAAGCTGAACAAGGGATACATGATTATCACCCTTTAAAGTCCCTATTGTATATATGCCTTTCAGCTCTTGGGAGAAGTGTTTGCTGAAGCATTCATACTATAACTCTGGTTTTGTTGGTGTGAAACCATTCACTGAAATAATAATGACTTAGCCTTTTCACTCCCTATCATAAGTCATGTGAGGACAGAAAGCTCGTTTTGAATGGGCAGGTGGCTGTGTAAACCCCATTCAAACAGCTGGTCAAAGCTTGACTTTAAATGTGAACTTAAGAGGAACAATTTCTCATGTAGCCTATCTTTCTTTCTTTTATTTTTTGCTGCTGCTGCTGCTGAGTACATCCTCTCTGTCTCTCAGCTGGTGAGCTAGCTGTCGAGGCAGAAACTGCGCCGGAGGGAGGAAATTATTATAGCATAAGGGAATGTGTTATCACTTTCTCCCTCTTGTGCATGCTCTGTCGACCAGCCATATATATTTGTGTTTCTTATCTGCAAGATGAGAAAGCAGCACATTTCACAACTCCGGACGGGAATGACATGTGTCCTCTGCATTTTCTGGATTTGAATGCTTCCGTGTGTCATGTCAAGACGATTAGGACAGACTGGACATGTGCAGTGAAATATCAAATGTCATGTCAGGCTGTTGTGTGGCTGCACAGTGGAAAAGTCTATATCATGTTCCCCATCCATCAAACGCTGCTTTGGAGGAAGCAGACCCAGCTGTTGTTGGCCCTTGATACCTTTGTTGTTCCTCTCTGTTGAACCACAGTAGTCTGCAGTCATAACCCTCATCTGCTGTTAGATCACTTCATATATTGAAGTTATAAAAACCTTAATTGTATGCCTTTTTAGGCATTAATCATGGTCACAGACTTGAAGTAATACCAAGACAATATTTTGATACTGCACTATGTTTGGACAACCTACAGAGTGTATGGAAAACACAGTACAAGCAAAATATGTTCTTGGTCCCTCAGTTTTGTGATCAGTTTGAACTAATACTACATTAATATATTAATCTATAAATAAACACATTTCAATATGTGCTCTAAAGCTCAATCAATCAAATAAGCAAACCAAATCAAATAAATTTCAGCTAAATTAGAGGCTGCAGAGACTGCTACTTGGCTATTGCTAAGCTAGTGTAGTTACCTTTTAGCAGGACAATTATTATGTGACAAATATTATTTATGTGGTGTAACAAACTCAACAACTAAGATGTTGCAGCATCAATATTGATTTTAAATTGCAGGATAAAGAGGGAAAAGTGGGTAAATTAGCTATGGTTAAGGCTATCCCACCAGCTAACTTTAACTAGCCAGAGTGCTGTCACTGCAGTTTGGTTTTTACATGCTGTTTTCTTACATTCTTATATTTCACCCTAAATTACACATTTCCATCGCATAATCATTTTTATATGGTAGTAAGATGTCAAAAAGTTAGATTCTAGTCTTAACTCAATTTTGATGTAATGTGTAGTTAGTGTGGTTTGGCTTTGTAGGGCAGTATAGATGATATTGCGGAGGGGCGTGATCTGTTATGATGTGGGAATTGGGTCCACCATCACTGTATTTTTGTTAGCCACACACTGAACACAGGAAACAGAATGCAAACATATAGTCCCCTTCACATCTGAGAACACATATCAGTTTGACAGCTGCAACTATAAAGGTGGAGAGAGGAGATGCACCTTGAAAACACTGGCAGCTTTTCATGTCTAGTACACAGCCACGGTGTGTCAAACTTCTCCTCCCACGCTGCACATTTCACACATTCCTAAAGAATGTTTGCTTTTTTACCAGATCAAGAAAACGAATCCAACGCTGCATTGTGTGCCTCATCGGCTTTGTGCAGCCTTTGGAGGTCGTCCTATAGGACAATTTCATCTTCTGCAATTCGTTCATTGCCCAGTCATCAGTTTTTCTGCAGTTCTATTGAAAGTTTTGCTTCTCCCAGCGAGTATTTATGTCTTCATGGGCTAACCATAAAGAGAGCCTGCCTGTGCTTTCAATTCCTCAGTGACAGTGGGAATCCTGACGAAGGGCTTGAGCTCTGGCCCTGGCTCTAACCATAACATATGCCCCACTACTTCCTGTTATCAATGATTACATAAGGTTCGGAAACAAAGACATCCTAGGTTGTCAGGGAAGCAGCCAGCTTCCCCCTTGATTTCCATGAGAATGGAATAATTGCAAGTTTTATTGTGAGCTGAAAAGTGGAGTTTATAAAAAAAAAATCACACTCAATTATAGGCTGTACTGTAGTTCTTTGCAGTATGCAAAACTGTATGCAAGGCCACGTCTAATGGTAATTTTAGCATGCTAACATGTGCACAATGACAATTCTAACATGCTGATGTTTAGCAGGTATACCGTTAACCATGTTCACTATCTTAGTTTAGTGTGTTAGCATGCTAATATTTGCTAAACAAAAAGTACAGCTGAGGCTTATGGGAATGTCATTAGTTTTACAAGACAAGTCCAAGTATTGGACAAATTGAAATTTTGACCTGACGGTGGTGCTACATGAATGGTCAGTATTAACCAAAGTTAATACAATTCATCCTCTGGAGGCCATGGAAATGTTGTGCCAATCCATCAAGTATATTTTGAGATATATCACTGAATAAGTGGAAACCTTCTGTTTCAGAGAATCATCAAAGTCATTAGAATTCATCCTCTGGGGACCACAAATATCTGTACCAAATATGGCAATCCATCCAATAGCTGATTAGATACAGTATTTCAGAAGAAATGTTTACAGGTGGTTGATAGCCCTCTTTGTTTGCGCTCTGACCAGAACGTGTAGAAGCTGAGTAACAGGACAAGCAGTTACAGGTATACATATAGTATGTAGGTCACTACAATGGGATGGGTTCCCATTACGGACAGTGCCGAGGATGCAGAGTGACACAGCCGGAACTTCAGCAGAGCTCCCGAGGGACGAGGCCTCGGTCCTGGGAAGCAGTGGCCGAGGATCAACTGGACCTTTGCAGCTTCAGGCCGCAGCAACACTGTGAACCTCCTTGTTTCCCAGCGTGGGCTGATCCACGGCTGACATCTGAACAACTACTAGAAGAAGTCCCATTCCTCCCAGAATTTCGGTGGGAAGAATTGACGAGTTTTTCTACTTTGACTCTGGGCAAAGAGGAAAAGGTTTCTCCTGGGCGGCAACTATTGTTAAGAGGCATGATAGACTATAAACATTGCAGTCCTTGTGAATCTTTAGACGGATCAAATGTCTTGTTTCTACAAGTGTGAAATTATTTTGTGTGTATGGAGCATGTCGTATCATGATCAGTCTGATCCACCTCTCATAGCTCGGGGGGCTCTTAGCTCTGTAACAAAGCCCTGGTATCTGGTTCTGCAAGCTTGTTATTTGATTAAGACTAATCTGCAGGTTTTGATTTCAACTGGTTTTGTCTGGGGTGGAAGTACATTTTGCTCTCTTTCTATGTCTAATCTAATGCTCAGCCTGTTGTACTGGATTTTAGGTTCTCTGAAAAAGGGCTGCACCCAAAGTAATGCATGAAGGGGAAAAGGCATGGGAAAATGCTGATTCAACTGTTTTAGGGTGACAAATTACATGAGAAAAATTCCATTCGTTACAGAAATAGTTTGACATTTTGGGAAAATGTCTCATGTCTTTACAGTAAATATGTAGCAGGTAGCTAAGCTTAGTATAAAGACTGGAAACTGGGGGAAACAACTAGCCTGCCTCTGTTCAAAGGTAGCAATATCCATCATCTTTAAAGCTCACTATTTAACAAGTGTAAAAATGTCAATTCACCATTTAATGGGGAGTTATTTGCTGCACAATTTCTTGGCTACTGCCCCCACATTAAACTATAACTTGACATTTCTACACTTTGGTTCTTCTGCTGATTAAGCAAATTAGATTTAACATGTTAAGAAAGTCCACATATGTTTTGTGGACTTGGAGAAGGCCTTCGACCGTGTCCCTAGGGTGGTCCTGTGGGGGGTACTGCGGGAGTATGGGGTACCGGAGAAGCTATTACAAGCCATCCGGTCCCTGTATAACTATATACATATATATATATATATACATATATATATATGTATATATATATATATATATATAGAGAGAGAGAGATAAATATCTATCTATCTCTGGCTGTCCCAAAACATATTAAAATATATGTCAGACAAGACAAAAGTTGGCCCTGAATAAATCTGAAAACAAATGCAGCCGCTTCTTGCCCCCTCACTCCCAACACAAAGTCAGGTACTAAACATCAGGGTGTTATCCTGGATAGCAAATTGAGCCTGGAGCAGCATGTTTTTAATCAGCTGAGAAATATCTCAAAGGTTGGATCAGTTTAGTCTTTCAGTAATATGGAGAAAATTACACGTTCTTATTTCCTCCCGCCACAATTATTGTCATGCCTTATTTACTTGTCGATTACAGAAACAGTTATCACTAACCAACTTAACACACTTAACAATCTGGCCAGCCTTTAACTTAAACAATAATTTACTAACCATAGCAAAATGAAATCAAAAGTGCTATCCCAAACCACTTATATTTCCCAATAATCATAGTAAATCATAATAAACATTCCCAATCTCCCCCTCGAGTTGACAGGCAGTTGGTCCAGTCCTAATTGGCACCTCCTGATTATCAGGCCACCATTTGCTTGAGCTCTGTTTGCTCCCCACCCACTGACTTCCGCAGCCGAAGCATGAACTCCCCAGCACCGGTAAAACAAAGACAACATTAAACAATATAACTTAGTGATAAACAAAAGCCAGAGGTGTGCACTACCCACCAACTAATGCAATATCAAATGAAAATAAACCATGAGTATGTTGTGATCTGAGAGTGGTGTGGTTATTGGTTTTATCTGTAAAATATGATAAACAAAAATGTAACAAATTAACTATTGTCTGGGCATGGGGTTACCGTAGCTCGTATGTTGTGTGGCTGCGTATGCCGCCATCACACCAGGTTACAAACAAAGGGTAACTGAGCCTTTTCAGTACTGGTTCCTCAGTTCTGTCAGGCCCTGTGCCACTGAATGAACTGCCTTCCTGTTCTCTTCACTTCATCAGAAGCACCTGTTCCCACTCTCCTCATTAGCCCCTATCCATATATGCTGTCCCTGTTCTCCCTTCCCCATCAGTTCGTCACAGCCCCATGCCTCCTGTGTGCCTTTTGTCTTACTGTCACTAATTAAAATCGTCGATATTCCCATCCATTGTCCACGGATCATGCTTTTGAATTCTCTGCTTGGTCATAGTCCCCGGTGCCTAACAGGTTTGGGAATAGCCTTCCATTGAATATTGCCTTAAAAATTACTTTTATAGAATGGCTTTTCCTAACAGCTGACTGACATTTGTGGGCCTGAGCTGGTTTTTATTTCTTTCACTGAGATTTTCACTTTTTGTGTGTGTGTGTGTTTGTACTTATATGTGTATGTTTCAGTATCTACCTCTTGCAATTTTCCTTAATTTTGCTTATGTTTTGAAAGTCCTGGATCCATATTTGTCATATGTATTCAAATATATCTATAATTTTGTTATCATGATTGTCCATACTGTAATTTTATTATGTTGGTCTGTTCTGTGCACATGACATCTGTTTTCTGTCTGTCCATGCTGGGAGAGGGATACCTCCTCTGCTGCTCTTCCTAAGCTATCTATCACATTTTCTCTGTTAAAAGTTTATTAGGTGAGTTTTTTCCCCATTTGAATTGAGGGTGTTGTATGCTGTTGTGATATACACAAAACACCTGAGAACTATTGTCATTTTAAGCACAAGTATTGTTATGCACCTTACTATTTGTGCACAAAACTATTTGTAATAAGCAAAACTGGGAATGTGAAGAGCAGAACCTATTAGTTCAAGTGGTGTTGCACCCGGGTCCTTTTGGTGGGGAAGCTTACACCCTCTCTTCAGAGGAAAATCGAGAAGAAAACTGAATGGTTCGCGCCTTAATTCCTTTAATTTTTGACTTGTTTTTTACAGGTTAGTACGCGGTGGAAACTACAAATCTACTACCTAAAGCTAAACTCTATGTAATACTAGGTATCTGTGTTTGGGTAACGAGTGAGAATTGGAGTTTGAGCTTAGACGGAATGAAAGAAAGTACTATTGTATTTTAAGCCAGCTGCCGGCTACTGAAATGGCTGAGGAGAATGCTATATTAGCATGAGTGCGCACGTTTAATTAATTCAATTTTATTTATATAGCGCTATATCATAACACTTGTTAATATACAGCAAGTCTAAACCAACTCTATATTGTGATGAAAAAAATTTGATGAAACTGAAAAGTTGAAGGAACAAGTGAGTCTAATGTTCTTAATTGAAACAGTAAATACATTGAAGTAAATTATGTA
>JAVQJV010118765.1:0-21353 GCA_036024995.1 Gadopsis bispinosus
ATTTGGTATTAAGATGGTAAAAAATATCTGCCAAATATTAGTATTGTCATTGTAAGCATTTAGCTAAGTGCCTAGCATGGCTGTAGACTGTATTTAAGCAACATGAGTAAAGAATAGTATTTGTTTTGCTCTGCACACCAAGAGTGTTTAATTAGAACCTGCACCGTGCGCCTCATCGTCCTGACGTCAGGTCCAGGCTGGCCTCGGCCCCACCAGCTATCTGTGACACAATGCAACATGGAGTGGGTTTACTGTTCATAGCACTTAAAGTGGAAACCAGAAGAGTTTTACAGTGTCTGTTAGTACTGACCTGTCTGAGCTAGCCGCGCCCCTCCACTCGCTTGTGGACTCTTTTATCGAGCTGTGACTTCTAACCCATGACGGGCTAGGGCTTATGGGAAACGGGGTTTGTTAAAGGCCGGTAAAAAACATTAAGACTGAATAAACAACTATTTTTAATTGTTTATCATAGATATATGAGGCGAATCACGTGGCTGGATTTTTATTTGTGTCATTACAAATGTTAATGTTGTTTTTGCGTGAGGTTTTCTTATGTTCTTGCTTCAGTTTAGCTCTCTATCAAGTCTTGAGACAGACGGCTATGGTTTTGTTGTGTACTTGTTGATGTGGTGAGACACCAATAGCTAACATTTTTAAAGATGGCGTCCAGCTGTGTGAGATCACAAGTCAGTTTGCACTCCTCTTAAGTTACAGTTGTCATAAGTGTAAGGGCACGTCAGCAGCAGTGAGGACAGGGAGACAGGTGGGTAGATGGGTTAACGGAGGTGGAGAATCTGTGTGACTTTGTGCATGTGATGTATGTGAGCTCTGGTTCTTGTCCAGTATGTGAAATCAAGCATTGAGATGCTCAGTTGATCCTCTGCCAAAATAACCTCCAGCTGCCCCGATGCCTGCGCAGTGTTTTCTGTTTTTAAATAAATGTCACAGAGTCTGTTCTCTGAATATGGGGGATTAGAGAGCGTACCACGGGGGGGGTCCATCGGGAGATTGCAAGAGGGCACAAACTAAAGTTGGATTTGATTGGCTGTCTCTTGTCTGAGGAGGGGGCCTCTGGGCCAATCCTGATCACTTTCAGGAAAGGGTAGTTGAATGAGAGGGTACTTATGGAGGGATGTATCACTGCAGTGCAACCAGAACTGTGTAGTGAGGAGATTTCCTTTCCCAGACGTCTGTCATTGTTGAGCACAGCCGGCCGCCATGGTAAGAAACCAAAAGCTGGGAAGGAGGCAAAAGGGAAACGACAAGGAGAAGGAAACGTAGTTTTAATGAATCTATGAGGATTTGCTTTTGTTTTGCACTGATGAGGAGAAAAGCCAGATAACGGAGGTGGAGATTATTATCCGAAGCAAAACGAACTTCTTCTGCTCACCCACAGTCACCCAGGAAGTCCTCACCTGCAGCACAGCTGGGTTTCTTCACAAGTCATGTTTTATTTCTTGGAATTCTTGAGGTTTTGGGAAATTAATTTGGCTATGTATGTTTTTATGATGTTGATGTGAGGATGTGCCTGCTGTTGGAAACTTCTGGTTACATGCTCACCTTCTGTAACCCCTCTTCGCCGTTTGCTGACAGACTGATGTGATTTTACTCCGCTTTTCTGCTCCATCACTTTGTAACTAAACTCAATACGATTGATATTTAGGTTGGCGGTAGCAATACTAAGAACAGAAAGTATACAGCTGAGTAAAGTGAGAAGACATGCTGCCTTTTCTCTCCTAACTTAGAACATTCACCTTGAGTTTATCCTTCTCAAAACCTCTCCAAGTGTCACCTTAAAAATAGCTTTAAAGTGAACTAATGAGTGTGTTTCTGCAAACTTCCATATGTTAGGATATTGACGACGTTCTGTCAAGGAAATCAGGAAAGAGGGAAAATAATTGACTGTCCTCCTGAACAACCATGGAAACGAGGGTCTATATAACAAAGGGGAATACCACTCAATTGAAGTATTCTTTGGGTATTTGTGCTATTGTTAAACTCAACAACGTTCATGATGCTTGTTGCTGTTTCATAGTAAACTTGTTTGCATTATAAACCAGATTAAAAACAAGAAGCTGACAGTGTCATGAAAGATTCCCCTTTGGATGTCGACCTACAGTGCAATGTAGATCACTTCGTCACGTCATCAGGCATAAAGTCTGGATATAAGAACACACTGGAAAGATGGAAAGACTGGAAGAACAAGTGTCAGCAGGAAGGATAGGCAGGATGGATTCGATCCGACTGGAACAACTTTCTGCCATCTCCCACCTCTTCCTGATATATATATTGGAAAAAGTCCTAAATGTGGGAATATCATATTTCTACACTGAGTGGCATTTAGAGCCATCATTAACAAGTGCAGACAGCTGGCTGAGGATTAAACATGGCTGTGTACCTGACAGGAGGCTATTTCCAGGCCTTGGCTGTCACTTTGTCAATGATAGTTCTGTCTCCGGCTTTAGGTTTCTCTTTTGGTTTTTATATCGGGCTCCATGGAGCAACAAGGCTTAACTATAGGGAGATAGAGTGACCACTTGAAGGAACACATAATACATAATAATATCTTTATTTATATAGCGGCTTTCAAAACTACCGTTACAAAGTGCTTCACAAACAAGCACAAATAACCAGGAGGTCAAATAAAACAGTTAAAGTAACGAATATAAAAAAACAGATAACATAAGTAACATATTTAATACAACTCAGGCAGACTTTATATTTCCATTAATAATTGTCTAAAGTATGCTGTATTTTTTAGATGCTTAGATTTGTAAAGCATTTTTTTGCCTTCCAGGCAGTTATTGAAAATCCATCAAAACAATACAATGAAACAATAATGAAGTAATGCAACAGACACAATGTTTAATTTCCCACTTGGGACAATTAATAAATTTAATTTAACTGAATTTTGATGGATTAGTCATAGAGTGGAAACAATGGCTGCCTGCAAGACAGCAAAACCTCCCTCGACGAGTGGTCCTCAGTGACCGACAGCTACCGAGCTGCCAGACTTCAACACGACAAAAGACAAATCATTTCTTCTGACAGCTTGTGTGTGTGTGTGTGTGGGTGTGTGTGAGTGTGTCTTTGTGTAGGTGTGTGTGTGTAGGTGTGTGTCTCTGTGTGTAGGTGTGTTGTTGTTATCCTCTTTGACTGATACTGTCTATCCATGTTCAGGGACATCATCATTATCATCATCATTGCCCATCAGGGCCCTGCATGGTCCTGAGTTAGATTCAATGTAATTGTTATCTAATGCCTTTATTATATTATATTTTATATGATTTTTTTTTATATTTATATTATTGTATATTTATTGCTGATCATTTTCTGTTCTGTTTAGACATTGTAGGTTGTGTCAGTGCAGTCAGTGACTGTCTGTCATAAAGGTTGGTAGGTGGAGCCCTGCTTCCTCCTGACCCTCTCACTGCTTCTAGAAGGGGCCCCACTGAGGGGGGGGGGGGGGGGGGGGTTGAGTCACCATCAACACCCGGTAAAATGCCGCCATGGAAGGTTTAAGGGGGTTTATAGTTGTCACTGCAGAAAGTGACAATGTTAGTGGCCATCAGGGGTCCCTTTTGCCAAATCCCAACCCCAAGCATTTGCCTGGTTTGCCTCCCCTGCTGACGTCTGGCTGCATGTTCATACAGCTGTCATAACGTCTCTCTCTATGTCCACCTCTCCTTTCATTCTGCCACCACTGCCCTTGTTCATTCACCTCGATTAAGCCCACTGACGCCCAAAGCGATGCCCGCTCCTTCCTGACTGAGGAGATGATTGCAGGTCTGTATCATTTCACTGCAGGAATCCATTCGTAGATTACAGGACTGCAGGTTAACCCACTGATTTTCACCTGAGCTTCCTGCTGTCATGATTCACATTCAGTCTTGTTCTACGAAGAAATGGAAAGTAATTTGTTCTGTACTAACACCTAACAATGAGTTTTATCAAAGTTGTTCTCAGAAATTGAATCATACAGCATTTTCCCACTTTTTACACTACTACAGTAAATGAGCCTTTGTTAGCTGGCATAATAACATGCAAGCACAAGATCCAGATTTCAGTTTCCATTTGATTTTGAACTATTTCCTTCTCTCGTTCAGAGTTCAAGGCCGCCTTCGACATGTTCGACACAGACGGTGGCGGTGACATCAGCACCAAGGAGTTGGGTACCGTGATGAGGATGCTGGGCCAGAATCCATCAAGGGAGGAGTTGGATGCCATCATTGAGGAGGTCGATGAGGACGGTGAGATCATTGTGTGATCAGCAAATAGAAAAAGGATGCTTAGACATTTAAGGATGACTGATGGGATCAAGCTGCTCATTTTAATTAGTTTTGTGTTCCCTGGTTCTTTAGCTTTCTTTTGTTTGCTTTTTTCCATACAGAGGAGGCCGAATTACTGACTCCTCCAGTCACTGCTGCTGCGCTTCAATACAGCAGGGAAGCCATAAGAATGAGCTGTGTTCTGTGTGACTCTCACACATTAAAGAGCTAGTTAGTACTGTACGCCAATAAAGCTTAGGGACAAAAAGAATGGTCAACATTTAGGCAGCAGAAGCTGAGAAATCCTGACTTTTAGTCCGCAGTATAATTCCCACAATGCAACTCAATAGCATTTTTAATTTGACCCTACCAGCCTGATGAGTGCCCTCATGTTAACTTCCATGCTGTCAGTTTATAACACAGTTTTTGTGTCTATAACACAGTGCTAAAACCTGGAAATTAGTTAGCATTTTTGAATTTCGCCTCGTCAGTGGGATTTTTGAATGGATTTGGGTTAGACGCCTGACATAAGGTCCGTGGCTGACACGAGCTTAAGACACACTTTGCTCTTCAACATAAATATGTCAGTAAAAACCCCACTTGTGAATTTTTAAGCTTTTAGATGTCTTTAAATAAAGGCGGTTGCTAACAAGTGGCTAAATGAGACATCAGAGGTTGTTGGGGACATAAAATGTCGTCACGCCGAACACAGAAACTCCGCCTTCACAACCTTGTTGGGTTTATACTTGCGCTCTTGCAAGAAGAGGTAAGCTGCATGGTAAGATTTTCTTCCAGAATAAAACATGTAAGTATCATTACCTTGAGTTTGCCACAGAGCTTATTTTCTGCAGTAATCCAAAAATCCAATGGAAAAATCTCACTGGCTGTTTGTAAAGAGAACCAGGGCGTTGGCCTATGAAAATTTGTCATCCCTGCAGCGCTGTATATGAAGTCTCAAACCTTGTTCAAGAGAACCCCGATGACATCATCTGGGTTATTTTCAGACTTCCCTCCAGAGCTACAGAAGATGTTCTGCTGCTGTTTGCACAGGCTGAGTAGGACTCCTCACGACGCGTAAACTGACATGTAACAGTCTTCAAAAAGGGCATTTGGGGAATAGTAACTATATTTTAAAGTAACTAACAGAAGTAAAGAAGACAGGAAAGTGGCAAACAACAAGTTATATGGCTCATAATCTCAAACTACTTGCTATTGATGATAAAGATGATTGTTAAGAACAAACAAACAAAACCCTTTCGCTTTGTTCCTGCTCTCTCCCTCCTCACTTAGTCGCCTCCCCTCTCCTCAGGCAGCGGTACCATCGACTTCGAGGAGTTCTTGGTCATGATGGTGCAGCAGTTAAAGGAGGACCAGGCTGGAAAGAGTGAAGAAGAACTTTCAGAATGTTTCCGTATATTTGACAAGTATGACATCCAGTACTAAGAGAAAGACAAAAGTATGAGTATCTGCAGGGTGTGTTAGGGTGTAGCTGTAAGAGAGCAGACAGGCGAGAGACTCGAATCTGATACTACTGTTTTATCCACAGGAATGGAGATGGTTTTGTTGACCGAGAGGAGTTTGGTGAAATCCTCCATCTCACCGGAGAACCAGTCGTAGAGGAAGATATTGATGAGATGTTCGGGGAATCGGACACCAACAAAGATGGAAAGCTTGATTTTGATGGTAAGATTTATAGAGTGAGGAGAGTCGCTATCCTGGCTCTTTGTGCTTCCTGGAGTCTCTGCTGCAGCTCCAGGGTGACTCCAGGAATTTACATAAACTCCTGTAAAATGGTAAATAGTTTCACACTTGGGCTTTTGTACAGATTTAACAAACAAGATACACCGATCAGCCATAACTCAGAGAGCACTGACAGGTGAAGTGAAGAACACTGATTATCTGGTTACCATGGCAGCTGTCAGTGGGGGGATATATGAGGCAGCAAGTGAACATTTTGTCCTCCAAGTTGATGTGTTGAAGCAGGAAAAATGGGCAGCAGAAGGATGTGAGCGACTTTGACAAGGAACCAAACTGTGATGGCTGGATGACTGGGTCAGAGCAGCTCCAACACTGCAGCTCTTGTGGGATGTTCTGGTCTGCAGGGGGCAGCACCTACCAAAAGTGGTCCAAGGAAGGAGAACCGCTGAACCGGAGACAGGGTCATGGGGGGCCAAGGCTCATTGATGGTCGTGGGGAGCGAAGGCTGGCCTGTGTCCAACAGAAGAGCTTCTGTAGCTCAAACTGCTGAATGAATGCTGGTTCTGACAGAAAGCTGTCAGAACAGTTTGGTGCATAGGGACCGATCAGGGTGCCGTGCTGTCTGAATGTTGGCGCTGATCGGTGTGTGAGCTTTAGTTGTGCTGGTAGGCAGATTTTGTGAACTTTGGACAGAGCCAGGCTAGCTGCTTCCCCCTGGGTGTATGCTAAGCTAAGCTAACAAGCTGCTGGCTCCTGCTTAATAATCAAGCAGAATCAGGTTTATTGCTAAGCAGCATTTCACATTCAAGGAATTTGCCTCGGTGCATAAGAATAAACATAATAGGTAGAAAATATAAAGATAAAGCAAGTACTAAAGCATACACAGTAAGAAATGAAAAATGATTATAAAAACAATAAAGGAAAAGTCAAATATAAGAGTGGTAGCTCTCTCTCTCTCTCTCTTTTAAGAAAATAACCTCAAAAAGTTACAACAAAAAAAGATCTAATACAGATACAGCAACCCCACAACATAGATATAAGAAAATAACAAAAGAACAAAAAGAAGACAAAAATGTATATAGATTCACACTCTGTGTATGCTTGCAGTGGTGTCAATGTCTTCTTCTCATCTAACTCTGGGTGAGAAAGACAATAAGCATATTTCCCAAAATGCTGAACTTTTCCATCTTTTCCATCGCTCCCTGTCAATACATTTTTGTTTGATTGACTAAGATTATTAGTTAAAGTAATCACGGATGGACGGAGGGTGAACACATCAAATCTCTGTAACCCAAATCTTGATATAATTTCTCTCTGTGCTTTTAAAAGGTAGAATTGTTATGTTCACTTTCCCTTTCAGGAACAAAATAAGAGGACTCCAGTTTATACCGTCACATGTCTGCACACGTGTATATAAATACATGAGGTGTTTTAACATGTGGATGAAAATAATACTTGAGTCTGTGAGCACATGAACAGAGCAGACAAATAAACGTCATTTTAACATGATTACAGCTGAAACAAGCAGACACGGAGTGACATTGTGTGTAATGCATGTTTTCCGTGATCTGACTTGAATCCAGTAGCCTCGCGTGCAGGCTTTGCCTACATGTCGGCCTGAGCTGACTAACGTGTTCATCTGTTCAGTCTGTCATTGATCAGTCTGATGGACCCTCTCTTTCTCTCTCCAGAATTTCTGAAGATGATGGAGAACGTCCAGTAATGAGTCCAGCTCTACATTCCTTGGAGACCCTTCCTCAGAGAGAATATAAAGCATCTATCTAATCTAAACCCTGTGGAATAATGAATGTGATGTAGTGTTTCAGACGTCAAAATGGATACGAGTGAAATACCTTAACTCACACTCCCCTTCCCCTTCTCGTATGAACCCCAGGGGCCCGGTGAGGATATCTATAAATATCCATTCAAACCTTTTAAGACGAAGGCATTTTCCCCTGGTTGCCGTTTTGGTCGCCACCCAGCTGTCCCCTTGGCAGCTGCTGTTTCTCCAGAAATGCTACACCTCCTAGCTTTAACCCCCACCGCCATCCTCCTCAAAACAAAGTATCTCCGCCACCCTGTTCTGTGCTTTCTAAATAAATCAACTTTCTCCTTGTGCAACTTTGCAAATGATTCTGCCGTGGCTGCCTGACACGCCAACTGATTTTTGTCTGTTTGGTTTGTTACCCTCTCTGTTGCCTCTCTGGGGCTTCGAGATTGCCACGGCCTGTCCGGCCTTCTATTCCTCAGATACACACTTAAAGTGATCACACACACTGACAAGCAAGCACATGCACTTTCAACACCTCCAACATCCTCCCTTTACACACGCACATTTGTACAACTACAGCTGGTCTTATCTCCCTATTTCAGTCCCAACTCCAAACTAGCTTCCAAATACCTGTATTTGCACAGACAGTGCCGTATACCAATGTCCCCGTCTCATTCAGCACTAGAGAACTGTCATATGTGAGCCAGGTTCCGCCTAAGTCTGTGATAACTGTGTCACTGGTCTCCCAGCAGCACAGATTCAGCGGCTCTTCCCCAGCGTGAGAGGTGAAGCTGAGCGGATAGCGGCGGGTGACTTCTTTCTCTCTTTGGAAAAAGCAGGTCTCTCCCTGGGTTTATAGCCTGCAGGCCCCCCACCATTTCTCAAAAGTAACATCCCTCCCCTTTCTCCGTGGCTGCTCCCCTCCTCAGCATCCTATCCTCTCCCACCTCGCTACCCCTCGCTACCCCCCCCCCCCAGGAACCACCTGCCATATAAGAAGCATCAGATTATGTTTATCAGGGATGTGTGGGTGCTCGCATCCATGTCGTCTCTCAGCCTAAAATCTGCCTGCTATTCAGGGCACAGCTAAAGGAGGGGGGGGTTGGGTGAGACGGGGTCCAGCCCCATAGCATGTTTCTCGAGTGGTTTTGAGTTTCACGCCCAGATTGAAATGCCATCATCACAAAACCCATAAGCTACTTTAAAATCTTTGGCTCCCCCTTCTCGTCCAGTGTCTTGTATTAAACAGAAATCAGCAGAGTGCACTGACGAGCTGCAAGATGTATACTTTATTTCTTTTTGAGTTTTAGTTATGTTTCACATTCTTTATTTCAGGAGAAAGCTGCCATGGGGCCTTTTCCTGGGGTAACCTAATGCATTCATTAAGTGTATTTTGGTATCCAGTGTGAATAATTTTACAGTGTGTCACAGTTCTTTCTCACATCCTCTGATTCTCCCAGCTTTAACAAACCAGGTGACACAGTGAAATACTCGCTGCATCTTCCGCATTTTATTCCGTGCATTATTCACTTTGCTTCTCCATCCTGTCCTGTAGATTTGTCTACCTTGACCTAGACCACAAAAGTGCTAAAAACTCAGGGTTTACCCTTTTTACATTCTTCAAGAGACAAGAGCTCTCCTCTGTCCACAGTGTGATTGGCTTGCTGTGGCCCCAGAACCCTAAAAGTTCAGGATACTAAATCTGGAGGCCTGTGAGGGGCAGGGGGCGGGACCTGGCTGTCCCGTTTAAAGTGTGTGTGAACCTTCACTTGAGGTCTAGTCTCTCTGTTGGGGTGCACACGGATTGACCACTCCTTTTGGCTTTTCTTTTTTCCTTGGATATTGGGGGGGAAAGCTAATCCACGAACATGGTAAGACCAGTCAATGAACTGTTGTAAGTTAGTAACCCAATGATAATTAGTGTTCAAATAAAGGCATGTGGAAATCTAAAAATCTATCCAGTTGTTGAGAAGGTTTAGATGTTTATCACTTGGCTTCTCTTAAAATAGCAACGTTTCCTCCTAAATACTGCGTTTTTAGAATGAAAGAGTTTGGAAAGATTTGTAGTTCATTTTAAAGGAATTCTGAATGAACGCGACACGTATTTTAATCAGTTATCTAGTGCAAATATGACTAATACCGGTGGAAAGGTAAGATGCTGAGGGTGTCAGCTTGGAAGCTGCGGATTCTGCTTAGGTGACACATTCCCAGGGATTGGATGTCTGCTGGCCATATACAGAGAGCCTAATGTGTTGAGCCTAAAATAGCCGGACTCATTTTCACCAAGCTCAAGAATGCTTTAGAGACGCAGCACAAACTACGCAGCTGTAACATTTAAAGTCCCTAATATTCCTGCCATTGTGGTCTGTACTGTGCATAACTGTATTTTGACTATCGACGTTGGTGATCTTCTAAACTTTTACAGTGTTTTAGTAACATGCTTCTTAAAATGAACCACAGGAGCAGTGCACATACATCGCTGCTCGCCATCCTGTGACAGTTTGGCCTTAAAGCTTTGGAAAGATCAATAAAGCCTAAATGAGGCCTGTAGTGATGAAATGACAGCGTGGCTCCTGTTTTCTTCCAGACTGATGCGCAACAAGAGGCCCGCTCCTACCTGAGCGAGGAAATGCTGGCTGGTGAGTACAGCTACGGTAACGCGTTACTTCAGTAATGTCCAGGAACCAGTACAGTAATTGGTCGAGGCAGATGACGCCCGCCCAGAGCCTGGTTCTGCTTGAGGTTTCTGCCTGTTAAAGGCAGCAGTGTTTCCTTGCCACTGTCTTCTGGTGCTGCTCATTGTGGAATAGTTGGGTCTGTACATATAGAGTTGGTCTAGACTTGCTCTATATTAACAAGTGCTATGAGATAACTCTGTTATGATATGGCTCTATATAAATAAAATTGAATTGAATTGAATTAACTTGTAATCAAGTTATAAAGCAGCCTAGTTTTATATTCGTAGAACAGCTCTAAATGTTATTATTTTACTGTTAGTAGGTCCTCTGCGTGGAATCAGCACTTGTACAATGTGTTATTTCAGTTAGTCACACAGAGGCAGATATTCCACTTTTGCAGAGTAATGCAAATAAGAATTGTATGCAGCATTAATGTACTGCAATGAATTACTGCTCACAGTAATAAGTTTAGGATCAGCCGAGCAGGCAACAAAGTAGGCCCGTTTGTGAGTAACGAACCACGGTCTTTCAACTGGGATTTGTCCAGAGTTCAAGGCCGCCTTTGACATGTTCGACACCGACGGTGGCGGTGACATCAGCACCAAGGAGTTGGGTACTGTGATGAGGATGCTGGGCCAGAACCCGACAAGAGAGGAGTTGGATGAGATCATCGAGGAAGTCGATGAGGACGGTGAGCGACGGAGTTTATCTCTGAGAGCAACACAGTGATACACGACTCCGACACTTTATAGTGATTCCACACCAGCTCAAATAAACAAAGCAGATGTAACAAACCTTCTGTAATTAGATGCTGGTTTGGAAAAGACGATCAAAGAGATCAAAGAGAGAGTTTTGACCCTCATGTCCTACCAGCACAACACACACATTAAATTCTATATATCTTTAAATGATATAAATCGGGGCTCACTTCACTCCAGTGTGTCCTGGTTCATGCGCACAAAGATGAGCACAGCGCTGTGTCCAGCAGGGAGCGCAGGACGCTGGGCCTGGAGTCGGGCTGACCATTGTTCATCAGTTATGTCACTTCTTTATTACGCTCAGGTAGCGGTACCATCGACTTCGAGGAGTTCTTGGTCATGATGGTGAGGCTCCTAAAGGAGGACCAGGCCGGCAAGAGTGAGGAAGAGTTGGCAGAGTGCTTCCGTGTGTTCGACAAGTACGTTCACACTATTACCGTAAAGTGTGATAGTGGTTCACATTTCCTGAACGCAGTGTTTCCTCATGTAAATGTTCCTTTATGTTTACTGTCCCACGCATGTCTGTGTTTTTGCACAGGAACGGCGACGGCTACATCGACAGAGAGGAGTTCGCACTCATCATCCGCAGCACCGGAGAGCCCATCTCAGAGGACGAGGTTGATGAGCTGATGAAGGATGGAGACAAGAACAACGACGGCATGCTGGACTTTGACGGTACGGTGATGATGAACGTCTTCCAGTTATTAATGGTCCCAGTTAAGGACTCAGGGAGTGCCTGTGGGACTCTACAGATGTGAGAGTATTCCTATATTTCTGGTTACTACTATGGTGCGGTTTTAGTGACCTTAATGTTGGCTACTTGGTTATATTTTTTCACCCTACAATCAAATGAAACCTGAAAAGTAAAAGCATGCTTTAGTTGAAGTACTCATGAGATGAGAAGCTGACAAAGACTCCATGTAGGATAGAGTTCATCAGTTGAGCAGGATTGCTGCTGCTGACTGAACCGCTCCACCTTAATAACATCGTCCCGTCTCCGTTTCTTTTCCAGAATTCCTCAAGATGATGGAGAATGTGCAGTAAAACCAGAAAGACTCAAGGACATTCCCCTGTGAACCCCCATTAAGAACACATCTGACCCCCACACTTCCTCTCCTCCCTCCTGTCCCCCTGGTTCTCTGCCTCCCTTCTCCATCCTTATAGACATCCTCAACAGACAGCTAGTGCACCTGGTGTGGGGGGGGAGGGGTTGCTGGCTGGGCTACACTCTTCTCCAGCTCGCTTGTGAATGCAGAAAGCGCTTGGATGCTGCGCTGACACTGTACTCTGTGACAGGACAGCTGCAGTGGGGAAGCTCACTGCACACACCTTTTGTGGTATGCATGGCGTTAACAGACACGTGTCATCAGTGACCCCCCCCCGCCCCGCCCCCCCTCCTATCAGTAAAGATCTGATCTAGATTCAGTCTAGATAGGACGGCAGCCTGTTACCTGCTGCTTAGACCAATTAATTCAACCACTTCACTGTACAAAGAAGTAATGCGCTTTAACAGAATAAATTAACTAACACATGCTCACTTATAGTTGGTCTGACATATTTATGGTCTGTGTAAAAAAATGTTGTTTTGAGGAATAAATAAAATGTTTGTTTCTTCTGTTAGTCCATTTTGTCTGAGCCGCAGCCAGTTTCGTCTCCATCAAAAGACTGCGTGACGAACCTACGGCAGACTATTAAAGTATTGTCTGGGATAACTGTCGTCACTTAGGTGCAAGATGGTGCCAATTTTAGGCATCGACACACAAGAATTCCACCAAGATTACTTTCATTAAACACCAGGAGCGTTGACCAAACTTTGTTCCAGGCCCAGACGTCCTGGCTGTTCACTAATGCCGCCATGCATTGACAGAGGGTGGAACAAAGTTAACATTTCCATCACATTTTCCCAGAATTAAAGGCGACATCTTTAACTGTCTTTTGTCCGACACTCCAAATCCCCCCACACGTTCAGCTTCCAATCATAGAATGCTGAGGAAACCAGCACACCAGTTCTATTTAGTCTTCAGCAAATGACTCGAGTCAGTTAAGAGAACAGTCGGAAATCACTCCAGCTATATTAACCCTGTGGCTTGAAGAGCAGGGTGTGTTCTGTGCACTCAGGCATGAATGACTGGGCACGTTAAGACAATGTGTAAGTTACTTTATTTCCAACAGTCCCAGCGTGACGTCAGGCGCCTGTAAAACACGCTGCTCGTCACTGTCATGTCACCATGTTACAACAACGTACATCACAAAGAACCTGCACAAACGACAACGCCGTTCAACAGCAATTAAAATCAAACGTCCGGTTACGAGCCATAATTAGCTTCGTCGAAAGCCTTGCGGGCTCTCTTCAGCTCTTCGTTCATGGTCAGCAGGTCTTTGACTCGGGCGAACTTCCTGGGGTCCTTGCGAATTAGGAAAACAATGTCCTCCACCTGGACGCGGCCCTGGCGTCCGATAGACATGGCTTTGTGGGTCATTTCCGTGATAAACTCGATCACCAGGTCCTCCAGGATATCCACAGACTCCGTGTACGGGTTCTGGTCGTCTCCAAAGCCGTACATCATACAGCGGAGCTCCTTGGAGAAGAGCCTCTTCCTCTTCCCGTGGCCGACATCTCCGCCGCCGGCTCCGTCCTCCGCCTCCTCGTCGTAGCCAGTCTCGTCCTCCTCGTCCGCCATTCTGCCGACAACACACGGATGGTTTAACGTGCAGCTCCCCGCTGAACGCCAACATACATGTTCACATTACAGTGGATGCGTTGTAATGTTACGTTAAACACAATTTACCTTTTCGCTGAGCGCAGCGACACAACGAGCCCCGTTGACTTCCGCCTGCTGTTCTTCGACCGTGGAAGTGATCCGAGGAGAAAATACTGCCCCTAGCGGCGATTTCCCTTCGCCGCTCCCCCCGCCGAGCTGCGTGATGTTACAGCACAAAGTTTGCACATGTTGCTCAGCCATATAGTCAACGTGTCTGACGGTAGGTTTCTTTAACAGCACACTTTCTCTGTGGGTTTTGTTGCTGCTGGCGAAACTCCAAAGTCCGTTTAAGAAGGTGACAATTTAAATTAGCCGTGTTTGTGTGGACGCCGACTAGCTACATTGTGAGTTTGCTAGCTAAGTCTGCGTGTAGCCGGCAGCGACAACCAGAACACAAGTCAACGTGTATTTAACCAGACGACGTCTTCGCGGCCTGCGTTGATGCCGAATTAAAGGGTGGGTCACACGGATTAAAGTAAGATGTCGGGTCATAATGTGACTTGTAGATGCTGTTCTGTCTCACGAGTTGCAGCAGGAGAGTGACATAACTTCCTTTTTGTTTTTCTGTAGACTTAGCAAATGAATCTGTATCAGCAATACAATACCGGTTTACATAGCAAGCTAATGTCAACTAGCTGATAGAAGCTAACTTAGTTAGCTGCACCTGTTAAACTTAGTCAAACAAAGCTAACAACATTAGCAGAAGCAGAGGAATTAATAATAGCATCTAACTCCGTTGTTGTCCTGGTTTAACGGCTAGCTGCTGGTCAAACTTGGGCTAAGTTAACACTAAAGTTGCAGCAGGCTTGTATATTTAACATGTAGCAAGTTGTTCCATGGTGTCTGTCTTCCACACACGCAGGCTCTCTCTGAAAGCATCCAGCTCTGTTCGGGAGGAGATGATGGAGATGACCTTCCTGCAGTAGTTGGAGATGACCTTCCTGCAGTAGCTGTGTTTACTGGACCGCTGGTCCTGGCGGCCCTGCATGGCGTGTCCTGTCCAGTTCATTTGCAGGGGGATTCGCACTGTTGGATTAGTTCTCCTTTACTATGTCTTCTCTATAGGCATCACCTTCTATAACAAATGGCTGATGAAGGTAAGTGAAGGACTTGATCATTGGTTTTCCAGCAAGAAGATTCATTTGGGGTCATTAATGAAAAGCATTAAAGCTGTCTTCTTGTCTTGAGAAGACATTCAGTTAACCTGTGTGGAGGTCTTAACCTGTTACCTCCCAGCGTCCCATGGTCCAGGTTCCCGAGACACTGACACAGGCTGTCCTACATGACCCTGTCTGTTTGTCTCTCAGGGCTTCCACTACCCCCTCTTCATGACGTTGGTTCACCTCACCATCAACTTCTGCCTGTCTGCCCTGACCCGGCGGGCCATGCAGGGCTGGACAGGGAAACCCCGCATCATTCTGAGCTGGAGAGCTTACCTGCGTAAAGTGTCTCCCACAGGTGAGACTTGAGTGGACCGTTTTATGGGACTGTTGAGAAGGCAGCACCAAGTATTCAGAGAAGAGAGGGTGGTCAGCTCCTATCATGCTGACCTCGAAGAACTTTAGATCCAAAGGTCGTAGAGATATGGAACCGCTTCCCGTCCCAGTATTATTGGTTGCTGTGTGTTCTCTTTCTTCCTGCTCTCACTTTACCCCCCTCGTTCCTTCTCCTTCGCTCTCTCTCTCTCAACCCAACCGGTCGAGGCAGATGACCACCCACCCAGAGCTGGTTCTGGTTCTGGTTCTTGTCTCCTGCTGCTGCTCGTAGTGGGAATTGTTGGGTCTCTGTAATAAAGAGTCGGTCTGGACCTGCTCTATAGGAGTGAATGCTATGAAATAACTTTGATGGCACTATATGAATAAACCTGAATTGAAATTTAATGGTAATTTACTGATTTAACTGTCAGTAAAGGCTACTGCTGCATGCAGCGGACTAAAGTCCACATTGATACCAACCCATCACACCTGAGGGGAGACAGTTGAAGACTCTAATAATCCAATGCAGCAGTTAAACATCATAAACTAACTATATTAAAGCTAAAGTTTTTTTCTTCTTCTTGGATTACCCGTTTTCTGTTTCGCCTTTAATTAAAGTAACATGCACGTCAAAATATCCCATCCATCTTAAAGTCTAAAATTAGTAGGTTTCACTGTTGCTCAGTTAAATGTTAACTATTACAAAGCATTTGCTTTTGTTGCTATACAACCTTCTCTTTCACAAAAATAGTTGCAACGTAGTGACGATGAAGGATGTAATTTACTGCAAGTTGTTTTTCTTCTGAAAGTCCTAAATTCTGTCTCTCTTCCCCAGCCTTGGCAACAGCTCTGGATATAGGACTTTCCAACTGGAGCTTCCTCTTCATCACCATTAGCTTGTAAGTTTGTAGCTTTTTTTAATAGGATATTAATGAGATGATGGACTTCAGGTTATCAGGATTGTATTTACCCAGTTATTGGAATGTTCATTCCTATTGTGTGGCTCTTATTTTGTCATTCAAGGTACACCATGACCAAGTCTTCAGCAGTGCTCTTTATCCTCTTTTTCTCCCTGGTCTTTAAACTAGAGGAGCCGGTGAGTGCAACTTCAAACATCTGTTTAAATTATCTGTTGACCACACAATGGTCCAATTAATCCAAGACGGAAGCAGTTCTCCCATCGCTGAATGATTGAATCTTTTCTACCTGATTTATTTTAACTTGTCATTCTGACAGAATTAGAGTATGAAGTGTAGTTGGCATATAGATGCTTTTCTGGAAAAGCAATGATGAAATCCACTTCCACAGCTGGTCGCCACACTTACTGCAAACACTGGATGACTTCAGCCTAGTTTAATAGACCCTCCTACTGCTTGGTTATAATCATTACAGTAGCACAGAGCAAAGACTGGCAACGATCGTATTTGATACTATTTCCTGCTGTGGACCTGCTAATAGCTCCAAATAACAGGGACGGGCTGCATTAAACACCGTACCTTACTTTCCCTCCAATCTTTGATCTGAACTGGCCTCGAGTCTTCTCCTTAAGGTTTCCTTAAAATGTCCACTTACTGTAAGTGTTTAAGGCTTTCTCCTTCTCTTGGTCTTATACTTAAGGAATACATTAAAGTTAGTTAAACCTAAGGTACCGCTGACTCTCTGAACCCCACCATGGCCGAGTTTCTGCCGATAAATGAAGAAAGTGAACGCGTTCCCAGAAGAGTGCTCTTCCAGCCAGTGCGGTTAATGCTACAGGATCTTTCCAGTCAGTAATAGGTGAGGAATTTCATGTTTAGTTGCAATTTCCCCCCAAATTTGTTGTTTGCTGTTATTTGCAGCTCAAATGATCATTTTGGTATTCCCTTTCTGCTATTGCTTTCCTCCAGCAGTATCATCTTTTCTCCTGCCATTTCTTTTCAAATGCCCTCCAAAGTGTAAAATCTCTTTCAGTGCAGTAAATGCCTCAACGTTTTTCCTTAACTAAGGAAACCTTTTCAGGGGTTCTGTGTTAAGTCCCTCAGTTAAGGAGAAACTAAGCCTTAAGTGTTGGACTTAAGGAGAAAACTGGCCTTTTGTCTGTATAAAGAATATCTGAATAGCCATGTTGACAGGAAAAACACTCAGTGTGGGTGTTCTATTGATTTCCTCCATTTTTCAGTGGCGATCAATATAAGATGTGCAACTTAATCTCCTGGCAAACGCACCTAATGCCATGTTTCTTCAGTGGAGAGAGCTGTTCTTAAATAATGGGTAGCCTAACAAAATAAAGATGCTTGAAAGGCACTGGGTTTTTTAAACCCACTTTATTGAATACCAAAGTTCAAACAAATGTAGAACATGGTATTAGTTCATTACAATACAACCGAGGACATGACTGCCACAAATACTGATAAAAGCAAATAATTTACACTGGGCAGTAAAATAATCAAAATAAATTATATATAAAAAAGGATTACATGTCTTTATAGATTTGTCCTGTATTTATAACCATGTGAGAGAAGTGATCATTTAAAATACAATTCTAGGGAGTGAAGTAGTTTTAATGAACTACCATGAATGTGTCTGAAGGATTTTTAAAAGATTTGTTTTTACAGGCTTCAAAAACAGGAGAGCTCCGTTTGTGTAAATGTTATTTTGCCAGCAGATATTCAGTATATCAGTATTTGGGGCAGTTATGTTCTCAGCTGTATTATGATCAAATTATGTTATGTTGCAAAAAAAGCTTAATTTCCTTACATTTCACAGACGCCACACAGGCCAGCGTCCAGACACACAAATTTAAATTTGAATCGGGGCCAGTAGGTTCTTCCCACTTGCCCGATCATGAACGAAATGGTGATTAAGAATCTTTTGTTGGTTCAATATATTTCTTGAGTAAGGATGTCAATTAGGGGTTTCAGAATGCAAAGTTGGCCATCATCGTGGCATCGAGTCAGAAGGAGTGGAAATAATGCCAGGAAACAAAACATGGGCTGCTGATTCTGAGAGCAACAACAAATACAAGATTAGAACTTTACACAGTCAGTCAAATGAGTCTCACATGTCCATCTTAAAGAAATAAAGTTAAATTAATATGGACATAGAATAAAAACTAAAAAGTAATTTTTGTCAAAGGCTGAGAGGGAGTGCAGCCTTTCAGTAGGGAGAGATCAGGTGAGCAGACATGAGGGGTGAAAACAAAAGCCAATTTAGTAATGAGGAAAGGAAACGGGGATCTTTACTACAAATAACGTAGCATCCTTCCCTTCCAAGAACCTACATACAGCTGAAATAATGACGTGAACGTTTCTTCTGCAGTCTGTAATTTTTGTCATGTGCTGCATCACAGGTCAAATATAACTGCCAGGTGGTCTTGTGTGAAGATGATGTACGCCAAGTTTAAAATCATGTTGAGGATCAAATCATTTTCAGTATTAGGAATACGTTGGTCCTTGTTAGCGACATAGGTCCAGGAATATCAATGTCAGCGGGTCGACCACTTTGATCTGAATCCTCTCTACGGCAATGGGATGGATTGCCATGAAATCTTACCTACAGTACCTACATTCATGGCCAACCGTTAGCGTTTAGCTCAAACCAGTGCTGTGTCTACGTAAGTCCAGCCTTGCAGAGCTGTTATCGTGACTGTAAACTACTACTTAAAAATATTTTCTGGATGGACACCATATCGTTTGGATTTCAGTGTCTCCGTTTGCACGAATCTAACATAAAGAAGAATGATCAGGACGTGGAAGTATATGCTGTGTAGTGTTAACATGTACTCAAAATCGTCTCTCAAAATCTTTATTTGCACCCTCTTCTGTTCCTTTCCACCAGAACCCTTTCCTGATCCTGGTGGTCCTGCTGATCTCCAGTGGTCTGTTTATGTTTACGTTTGAGTCGACCCAGTTCAACCTGCAGGGCTTCATCATGGTGCTGCTTGCATCCTTCATAGGGGGGATCCGCTGGACCCTCACTCAGCTACTCATGCAGAAAGCAGAGCTAGGTCAGTGTTGAGTCGAGCTGAAAACGATGGCTACGCTGTATGTAGCGCAGTCCTGTTATCGATGCTTTGTGGGCATTTTAGCCACAATGACCTGAATTCCCCCGAGTGAATTAAGATGTTAGATAGATGAACAAATGACTTCCTGTGAAACATTTGAAAGAGGCCGTTCTGAATACAACTGAAAAGTGATGAATATATGTGTAACAGCATTTCAGCTTTTCATTAAACACCATGGGCTGTATATAGAAATGGACCACACACACACCTGAACCAATCGAGCACAGTTGTCAGTCATGATGACACGCCCCCTTTTTATAGCATTAAGTAACTAATTAAAATCAAACTTAACCAAAAAAACTGAGCACTTGAACAAACATCAGAGTGAGAAGAACTACCTAAAATGACAGAAACCATCTTTTCGAAAATTTCATTTGATGTGTACTTCGGTTTCATGTCCCATCTGCTAACATGGAGAGCTTTGTGACCTATACTGCCACCAGGGGGCGATGGAGAATTTTTTTGGCTTCACTTGCCATCTTTTTATACAGTCTTTGCTAAACTGCAGTTTCCAGACACTTTGCAATCCTCTCACCTTGAATGAATTGATAGATAATTAGATGGAATTAGTGGAACCTTTGAAAGAGCTTCTACAGAATACACATTTAAATTTAGGAATACATTGTTAAATATCTCTTCAATCAAAACTGTATTCGACATGCGACTAAGAGAAGTAACCTCTTTAGAAAGTTGAAACTCATACAAGATTATTGCCACATTTCCTCCCTCTGCAACATTGTGTTTCATGTTGTTCTTTCCCCCAGGCCTTCAGAACCCAATCGACACCATGTACCATCTACAACCTCTCATGTTTCTTGGCCTCTTTCCCCTCTTTCTGTTTAATGAAGGTGAGTACGGGGGTTTGTCGCCTTCGCTGTGTTCTGTTAGGCTTCTGTTCTGTTGTCTCGCAGCTCTCGTCACTGCAGTGAACTGAACTCTGTAGCTCTAATTATGCTATTTCAGCATGGTTGACCAGCGCAACCATTGCATAAAAGCTTATAAAAACCTATTAAAAAAACGCTTCTAGAATTTTCAAAAATAAGTAAAATTTCCACCATCTCAGTTTTTCCACATTCAGTCAGAACTGACCCCTGCGGACAGGGAACAGCCCACAAGAGCTGCAGAGCTGCTCTGACCCACAGTTTGGCTCCTTGTCAAAGTCGCTCACATCCTTCCACTTGTCCATTTTTCCTGCTTCAACACATCAACTTGGAGGACAAAATGTTCACTTGCTGCCTCATATATCCCCCCCACTGACAGCTGCCATGGTAACCAGATAATCAGTGTTTTTGACTTCACCTGTCAGAGGTCACAGAGTGACGGCTGATCAGTGTAAACGGACACGTCTTCTAAACAACCCGTGGAGACATCGTGATAGATTCCTCTCTCTGTCTTGTTTCCAGGGCTGAGCCTCAGTACCTCAGAAAAGTTATTCCGGGTGACGGAGCTCTCACCTCTCCTGTATACGCTCGTCACACTGAGCATTGGCGGCATACTGGCCTTTGGGTTAGGCTTCTCAGAGTTCCTGCTAGTCTCCAGAACCTCCAGCCTCACATTGTCCATCTCAGGGATCTTTAAGGTACTATTATAATTCTGTGTGTTGCATGACTTTCTTTTTCTGAATCAAAATAAGCTAACAAAGCTAGAGAGCTGTGTTGGATTTTTTTCTTTTACACACATTTTAAACTATACTAGAATAATAATAATCAACTTTATTTCTATAGCACCATTCATACAAGAAATGCAGTTCAAAGTGCTTTACAACAAATATATTAAACGCACCAAGTGCTTTACAGAAGAGAATGCCATAAAACAGAAGTGCAGTTAAGAAAAATAAAAATTGGACAGCTAAATTTAAAATGTTTAAAATTTCCTCCTTCACCCTGATCCTTTCCTCTTCC
>JAVQJV010118768.1:0-14969 GCA_036024995.1 Gadopsis bispinosus
TCCGAACAGGTCTCAGGACTCAGCTGTCAATCAAGAATCGGTTTTGAAAGTGACCAATCATAAGAAGGCCAGTCCCTCCCTTGGTCTCCGCCCCCAGACTGTCAAAAGTATCCACATTCCAGCGAGCAGAATTCAGCTTCGCGAGCGTAAGTCACTCCGCGCGAGCGTGCTACTTGGTTCTACACATGCGCGACCAGCTGCGAAAAAAGCTCTCGGTTGTTGAATTTGTACGCGAGGACATATATTTTGCGCGCGGATGTTAATATCTGCTCGCGCAAAGTATTATAATTTGCTCGCGTGAATGTTTTATCGCGCGTGCGACTTTAGATATAAATCTATCCCCATACATTTCATTCACCTCCACTGAACTGAGGCGGTAGCTTACATTTCAGGGGCAGATATCTCAAAACCAGGGCAAATAAAACCTATGGATGAACCTTTTCTTGTGATTTGGATAACTGCAACACCTTCACGGTGGTATCAACAGCACACACAACTCTCTGTCTCTTCCTATATGTCTCATTTCACACTTTTCATTGTCTCCAACCTCATTTGTCCTCTACTGCTCTCTCTCTCTCCTCTCTGGCAGTCATCCAACATAATCTGTGTTTGTATCTGACACACTTAAAGAGACAAAGCCCAGATCCCACTTACAGTCACTCCTAGCAGCTGATGAAGTGTGTGTGTGTGTGTGTGTGTGTGTGTGTGTGTGTGTGTGTGTGTGTGACCCTAGAGTGCCAGAGCCACTACTTACAAGGCAAAATCCAACCTAAGAAATAATACACATCATGCCAGGATAGATTTCTTAAAGAAGTAAAGCTCCACCTGTCAAAGCTAACATGGGACTAATCTGTGTCACTGGCAAAAAGACAAAAGGTGACTTGAGAGTTGGCTAAAGCCTTTGTGTCCAAAGGAGCTCTATTTCACAATGGTGCAAATAGCTCTAAATTCCATTCATTTCAATTCAATTTAGTTTTATTTATATAGCACTATATCATAACAGAGTTATCTCATAGCATTTGTTAATATAGAGTCTAGACCAACTCTATATGTATAGACCCAACAATTCCACCACGAGCAAGCGCTAGGCGACAGTGGCAAGGAAAAACTGCCTTTTAACAGGCAGAATCCTTGAGCAGAATCAGGCTCTGGGTGTGCGGTCATCTGCCTCGACCGGTTGGGTAGAGAGAGAAAAAAAAAGATATAGAGAGAGAGGGTAGAGTAAGAGCATGATGAAAGATTTAGGGATCCCACCAAACCTGGGATTATTAACCCACTCTACCTCCTGAGCTGCAGCCGCCCTTGTTAGTGTATGCTTTATTTGATTCCCAGTGAAGAGCTTTAGCTTCATAACATTACATGTTGTCAGTGCCGTTTCAGAGTGCTATCCTGATAGGAAGACAATTCTGTAAGAATCAATGGCTGTTTGGTTTCGGGGGATTTTCACATCAAAACTGATACAGTTTAAAATATAAAACATGCATGCATGCTGTCAGCAGTTCATCTATCAGCCTTAAAAACACATAGACTTGTCATTCAAACCTTAGAATAGACTTAATGTTTTTGTTTTTCTCCTCTCCTCCCCTCTTTTTCCCCTCTTTCCCCCACCTCCTCCCTCACTGTCTCCCTCCCATCGTGAACAGTTTATTAACTGGGCGAGTGTGACCTTTCTGAGGCCACTGGAATGGAGCCATCTATGAGGAGTATTAATATGAGAACAGAGAGCAAACAACACCACCTCTCTTCCTCCAGCTCCCTCACTTTATAGCAGCCTGCCTGCTGTTTTCCCCTTTTCATCACCACTTCACTAAATCTTGATCTTCTCACAAAAAAAACGAAATCAGTGACATGTTTATATTAGTCACATTTATTTCTATTCTGTGTTTCTGATTGACATCACACTGTAGATAATGGTTTTTGCCGTCACTGTGCCAAACACCTGATATCCGGATGCTCTTTTCTTGCAAACAATCCTCATTATACTTTTCCACTTTCTTGGACTAAAAGAAGTAGTCTTGAAGATCAAGAACAAAGTCACAGTGTTACTTAACAAGTTTACAAATTGAACAAACTGAATTGTTAACAGTGCAGATGTGCTATTCAAATTCTCATTAACGTTTTGAAACAATGGGTCCCTGATTTCAGACAGAAGTAGGCAAAAACAGGCTTCTCATTTTAGTGAACGACTGAAATTACAACTGTCTCTGACAGATTTTATTAATCCTAGATTTCTACTGACCTATGTTAGCTCAGTAATCCAAAGAAAACAAATCTTATATAACCCACATTCTTCAAGAAAGCACAGCAATCGGCGCTGAGCATGAAAGATGTAAAATAGAAAACAATAAAAATAATCTCCTTATCCTTATTTCACCTCAATAAATCCTTGATCCTTCCCTCCTTGGATATCTTATATAACCGCTTCCATTGGTTTACAATTTTGCCAGCAGGACCATCTGTATACATCTTACTGGATTTTCTCTAAATTTTCTTTGGGAAAATTTTTAACACTAAAGCTTGTGGGTTTATGGTCCATCAGCACAAAATTTTGTCACAACATGTATTATATGCTCTCTATCACACACATAGTACCAAAATCTTAGCAAATTCTCTTTTTTCATGCAAATTAGCTACACAATAACGTAAACTGCAACAATACTGCATAAATATTACCATTTTGTAATACTTGTTAGTGAACATTCAACAGGTGCAGGTTTAACATAGGTACTTTAGGAAACTGAGAGAACTCAAGAAAGGACATGATTTACAGCAGCATTTTTTATTTTTATTTTAATTATTATTTATTTGTTTGTTTGTTTTGACCTTTTGAGGGCAGCCGAGATGCAAAAGATAAAAATCACATGTTGTACATTATGTTGTTGTTTTGCTAAAAGGTTATTTTGATAACTGATTAGCACCTATTCACTCATCTGGCAGACACATTCTGTGTGTCTTTCTGGTCTCTTGATGAATATAATTTCATACTTCGCTCTGCTTTTAGTTCTGTTTTGTTCTTGACCACCTCCTGAAGCAAATTTCTGGCTCTTTAGCTGCTAAATCTTCCACTATGTCCACCAGCTAGTCATTAACCATGTCTGTCGGCTCTTTGGTGTTTCAATAGGTAGTGTAGCCTATATTCAGTTTATTGTTGCCTGCTGCTGCTGGTAATAGAGTTGATGAGAACATAATTTGGTGGATATGAAACCAAAATCTAAAAGAGGCAATGAAGCTTACTGCACAGTTGGCTGATAATTCATTTATCATATTATTTTATCATATATAATTCACCGAATGATCCCTTTCACATGATATGTAATCATTTAATCCATTGTTAACATAAAAATATTCATTAGTGCTGCTTTAAAGTTAAGAGTTAAAACATTTTTGACTTTACAAATTGCTTGTAAAAGCAGTACTATGCAGTGTAGGCCAGAGAATAAATGTGTTATTTCCACCCACGCATTATGTCCGCTGCTCTTGCCTTGGCATTCTCTGCTGTTGAATCTCTGCTTGTATAACTGTCTCTGTCTCTGTGTCTCTTTGCTCCTCTGTTTTTCAAATTTGTCACCACTGTTTGACACTGTTTTTCCAAATCTTTTTACCCCACATCCTTCTTCTCCTTCTTCCAGCATCAAAACCCTTCTTTGCATCTTTGCACATTTTCATTCTTCTTCTTGCCACTCCAGCATATGTGAAAAATCACTCCTCTGCCTCTCTGTCACTTGAATTCTTTCCCTCTCAATTCTTTCTCTTTGACGCCGTCTCATCTTATGTAAGACAGCTGGTTGTGAAATCAATTACCATTGCATTACACAGGCTATATTTGGCCTCATGACGCTACGGCTGCTAGTGGAAAGATACCGGTGCTGACGTGCTGTCTTCCTGTGATTTATGTTGCATGTAACTTTGCATCAATCTATAGTGAAGTTTTTGTTGTTTCTTTAATAACACATACATGTAGTGTAGAAATCATACGTGATTGTGTTTTTGTGACCGCTGACCTTTCCTCAAGCACCACCATTAGACCAAAATGTTGAATCACACACGAGATGTCAAAATCTAGTTCAATTCAATTCAATTCAATTTTATTTATATAGCGCTGTATCATAACAGAGTTATCTCATAGCACTTCTTAATATAGAGCAAGTCTAAAACAACTCTATATGTACAGACCCAACAATTCCACCATGAGCAAGCGCTAGGCGACAGTGGCAAGGAAAAACTGCCTTTTAACAGACAGAAACCTCAAGCAGAACTAGGCTCTGGGTGGGCGGTCATCTGCCTCAACTGGTTGGGTAGAGAGAGAAGAGAAAAAAATGGGGGGGTGTAGAGTGAGAGCAGGATGAAAGAGAACACACAGTATATAGCTATGCAACTCACTGAGCACAGTCTTTGGGACACACTTTGAGCTTTTCTCTACTGCCACCTTCAGAACAAACTTTACTTTGTTTGGTAGATTAGTCTGTGAAATTGGAAAATTAAAACTGACTGTCTTAAAAGCCACTGATGGATCACTCTTTAGAGATGTCAGAAGAGCAACAGTGGAGCCGTGCCATGCCAAGGTATTCATGAAAGTATTTTGGTACATTTAGATTCTTATACTCTTATACTGTATTCTGTCACACTAACATTACCACAACATGGATTCCTTCATTTCATCCCCCCGTGCTGCTGGTGAGTTGAACAAGGAAGCATGTTGGACATCACAGTCCACTCTCCACAGTGGAAGTCTTAACTTCAAAGCCTCAGTGGTCAACAGTGGACCAACAGTGGTCAGACAGCCAAAGTGTCAGTGGGTGAGGCGTTATTTACAGGCCTGTTTTCTATGTCCTCTCTTTCATGAAGGAACACTGCCAAAAAAAGAGCTTTTTCTCTCAGAAGAAGTGGGGTGTTTTTCTAGTTTTGGGAGAGAACAGTCTGCTTTTACAGCAGTATGTTGAGGAGAACAAAATGGACCTGTCCTCTTTTCTTTTCTGTACCTCCTTCACTTCTTTTTTCTTTTAAAATCGTTGCTATGACAACCTAGCTTAGTCCCGTTGGGTCTGGCTCACCTTCTCCTCATTGCTTTTTTCACATTACACATTATTTTCCCACTGTTTTTCTCACGTCCCCTGTCACATTTGTTTCTTCATACATTTTATTTCACACTGGGTTACTCACAAAGCAGCAACGGTAGAGCTGACACTATAATAAAAATACTATCTTTGTACTAGCCTTGTCATTGTGTTAAATTACATAAGTGGCATTATTGCACTCCCTTTCCTGCTCCCCTGCTTTATATTACACATAATGTCCTCTTTTGTTTTACATTCACAAATAGATCTTGCTAAATTACACCTCACAGCCGTATCATAGTAACCTTTTGTCTCTGTCTCTGCAGAATTAAAGACTAACTTTCAGCGATCTGGTGTGTGATTAGATTTGAACTTCAGCAGGGATATGTCTTGGACTGTACAGAAAAACATATATTTTCAGTTGTGCTGGAATAAATAAACTCTTTACACCCATACCAAAGTAGTTTGAAATCAAGATAAAAGTAGCTTGGAATAAACCATTTCTAAAGCTGCAGTAATTTTAGCCACTTGGGGGCAGCACAACAAACTGAAAACAACATTGATTACATTGATATACAGTATATATTACTATCACATAGTTAATGTGTTAGCAAATTTACAGTAGTTACCTATTTACACATCCAGCAGACACACAGCAACATTAGCATTAATTTGGACTCATGTTTTTGGTTCTCCAATAATGGTCAGTCCAGTAGCTTCATTTTGTTCTCCAACAATTCCTATGGGAAATATCTGACTGCTAAATGCTGTCAGCAGTTTCTTGCTGCCTGCTTCTGCTGGAAACAAGGTTGATGAGAGTAGAGTTGTGGGAAACCAAAATAATGAGCTAAAAGAGGTTAAAACACAGTAGAATAGAGTGGCGACGGAGTCAATCTCTGTGGGTTTGACATTAAGCGCATTACTTTTCACATTACACATATTCATTTGACCAATTGTTGATATAAAATAAATTGGCTTGTGTTTTAAATTTGAACATTTAGCAGTATTTGTTTTTTTACTCCCAGATGTTAGGATAGAAGGCCCAGTATCTGCACTATGTTTATGTCTCTACTGTATAAATGAATGACACCATTTGTGTGTTAATGTCTGGCTGATGGAAGGTTTGGAGCCAGTGTTTTAGCTGCAAATGACAGTGGAGCACTTTAAGGGGAATTGGGGACAGTAAATCGCCCACAGAAAGAAGCTTTCTGTCAGACAGGAAATCAATTGCACAGCCATGTGGAGGGGAAGCATCTGATCTAATGTACAATCACCGAATCGATAGCTGGAAAACGGAATGGCACAAACAGAGAGAGGAAGATCGACATCAGGACAGTAGGAGAGCAAATAAGACAGGAAAGAGAACTGTTTGAAGAGAGATTTCCACTGGCAAAACAAGTTCTGAGTGGTTTGTCCACCATAACAAAATATTAGAAAGCACCTTGATGAGCACCTTGATGAAACTTTGGTGTGGAACACCACACATTTAATTTGTTTCTTTGTATTTGTATGCTCAACATACAGAAACGTTGCTTAGTCAGTGATTCCAACACGTTGAGTGGGACTCACTTTACTTCCCCTCTCTCTTCCAGCTCTGTCAGGCTACAAGGTTCCTGACTCTGCTCAAGTGTATTAATTAGACATATGGCAGACACACTTCAAAGAGCATAACAGCCCTCTAAAGGATATGGATGTTCTCTGCCTTTCCCTCCCACTCCTCCTCCCCTTCATTGAGATCACACACCACTATGTGGTGTGGTTGTGTTAACAGCGTATGTCCCTGAATGAGCTAGCTAGTTTTTAGTCATGCTAGCGGCACGGCTCTAGGGATGGCAGAGTCGGTTTGTCAGTCAGTCTACAACTTTGGCCCAGACTGAAATATGTCAACAACTATGAGATGGATTGCCAAGAAATGCTGTACAGCCATTTATGGAATCCAGTGGAAGACTCTTGCAAAAATCTAAGTGAATCGCAAAATGTCTTTGAGTTGTTAGTGTTATTGAACTAAGTGGATGTGATTCCTGAAGGGGCTTCTTCCAGTCAAGCAGAGCCAAAATGTTAATCCTAACTGACATGTCCTGATGTTAGCCTCTACACATCAGCCCTCCCATCACCATCACATGTTCATCATCTGTTGGTCTGTGTGCACACACGTAAGATGGACATATATGCCTTCTGATATGCATGTCCTTACACACCTTTGAGCAAAACAGAAGTGCTGTGATCATCGCAATGCTTACAAGTGTCTTTAAATCACAGTTTGGCATTTTCCACCATTTCAAATGAAACTTTTAATTATTTAAAGCTGCTGAAAGTCTACAGTCTTCTGTGGCTGCAAAGTAACAGAGAGCAGAGATCTCAATGTCTGCGTGGAGGATTAAATATTAAAGATCAGCTATCAGCTCCTGACTGAAACCCTCAGCAGCAATTTCACTTCTGGCACCAAAAGCTTCCTTGTCAGCACTGTCAGATGAAAGATTTGTGTTTCTAAAAACTGTTACACACAGTATCAAAAAAGTCCACTTTACAGACAATAAGAAAAGCAGCCTAATTTTTGGCTTCGTATTTTTGCATTCATACTCACAGTATTCGTAACATACAGCAAGCTGATTCAGGCAAAACAAAAGAAAATAGGGAGTGTCTAGTCACACAGTGGTGTGCTCACACTTTTGACAACATACTCACACAGATGTCTATTTTTTCCCCAGCACCTCAGTGGTGGCATCAGAGCTGTGAGAGGGCGGCGCCCCTTTAAAGGTCTGAGATTCCGCTGAGAGAACTGGACATTAGAGCAGCCATTGTGCACAGGAAAGGCTAATGTTAGTTTCCAGCATTTAAGATGTGAGCAGAGGACAGAGCACTTAGCCTCTGTAACCTCCAGTCTTTTTCATTCATTTATCAGGAGGATTGGCAGGTTTCTAAATGACAAATTTAAGCGCTTTAGACCTCTTTAATGACAATTAATTCAATATGAGTATAATTGATCACTATAATATAATCACTGAATATAAAGTGAAACATGGCAAAAAAATGTTATTCAAATAAGGACATCAGTAAATTAAGTTGCTCTATGTGAATAAGACATAAAGATTGTAAACAGCAATTAAGAAAACATCTCACCACAATTTAGTAACTGTTCAAGAGTTTTCAATCATATCACATGATCTTATCAGCAGATGTCATCACAGATTTACCAACCTGTACGCATTTTGTGTAGCAGGTATGAATTTTGACATCAAAGTATGCTAGTACGATTTGTCACTCTAAAGTACGCAAAAGAAGAAGAGTTTGATCAATAATATCGCTGGATTCATTTCTGTTCATCCACCTATAAAAATACTATTCGCAAGTGGGGATAATTTGATTGATGCGTGATGCTAATGTCAATTCAAGAGAGAGTAGCTAGGATCCTCCAGTCGACAGCAACACTCTTGAGATTTTTTCCCTCTCGGCCCCCTCCTCACTCAGACTGGATGGTTTCTCAAGTGAGGACTGCTAAGGCAAACGGTGGGGGGTAACGATTGTAAATCCAGTTAACGTTAGCCTAACGTTATGTCTGTATTTGCAAGATTTGATTGCAACATTGCAAACTTGCTTGGTCATCATTCATTTAAGTTGGCAAAGTAAGTTATATTGTCTGTGTGTCGACTTTTCATAATATTCATAATATTAGATATTGCAGCAAAACCCATAATCGTAAGAAGTGGAGAAGATCATAGTAATCCCCGCTGAATAAAAAGCAAGTGCATATGCCAGAGAAATTCTTACAAAGTTATCGGGAGAGATGGTCATGTTTATGTTTTGGCTTATTGTTGTGAATTAAAACTGATACAATTACAACAAAAAATAGTAAAATAGGCATATCTCCAGAATGAACATAGTGTGGTCATGTTGGTCAAGTGGTCATGTTGGTGTAAAATGCGATGAGGAGAAAATGTGTTACATACACACACACACACACACACACACATTTTTCAGACTTCAGATAATGAAAACGCAAACAGCTTCAGTCTGTAAGATCAACACAAAATCTTCTGTTGAATAAAATTTGCTATTATCTTTACCTGACGATGCTGGACCATTACTTACATAAAACATGTTCACTCATAGCCAACCTGCCAAGCATACAGCTGTACAGATGTACATGATCTGAAAACATTTTTGGCACAAAGTGATACTCCAAGGATTTCTTCAAGGTTGGCAGGTCTGGAGGCAACATTTAAGCCAACATGGAAGTCAACATTAGCTAGCATTAGCCACCATCAGCTAATGTCATACCAGACAGAGTACAGCTGGAGCAGCAAACCTTGTCAGTTGAGGGAAGGTGTGTTTTTTAACCTGTGAATTCAACTTTTAACTGGTAAGAGGAAAAATGTATCTCGTTTTAAGGTTCCTGTTTTACATATTTTGTACTATGTCACAGTGGGGCACAGTTCATTGTACTAAAATAATCTAAAAATAATAAAACATTTAAATAACCTAAAATCTACTAAAATAATACCAATAATTCAGACTGAATATACCTTTTTGTAATTTTTCATGCATTTACATCTGTCATATATCTGGATATAGGAAAGATATTGTGATATTGATTTCAGGGATATGTCTGACAGTTTAATATGGCGCGATAGAACATGCTCACGCGAGCAGATATTAACATCCGCTCGCAAAATATATGTCCTCGCGCTCGAATCGAGCTACTTTTGACAGTTTGGGCACGAACACCAAGGGAGGCACTGGCCCTCTTATGATTGGTCACTTTCAGTGACCTCTGAACCTTGATTGACAGCTCAGTCCTGAGACATGTTCGGAGTTGAAGTACTATAATTTGCTCCTGCGCATGTTTAATATTAATCTAAGAGTGGAAATACAATATAAACTAATTATCTTATGGCGAAAGATTAGTTAGTTAGAGAATTTTGATTTCAATGTCTGGACTCATTATAAGTACCTGCAGTGACTCCAACCTGTTCTGATGTATATCCTAAAAGGTGTGGCTTTGAAGGAGTGTGTTTGTTGGATGAAAAGCTGCCACTGCCTGAGGTTGGAGCAGTGAAGCCCACTCATGTTTGGGTTTGCAGATATTTACTTGCCTAATTAATTCCACCTTTATGGGACCATAGACAAGAGGCCAGCGTACTCAGGTGGTCATTTTCGCATTTTTATTTAATAAGGAAAGGCTGAGCACACATACAGTTAGGGTTGTGTTTACAGTTCGGACTTCACTCAGCAAATGTGTAGGCGATGAGTAAAGTTTGAGAAGTTAACTTGTACTAATGTTGAAACCTGTGTATGCCAGCAAAATGAAAGCATAGACAACATTAATTGTTGACTATACTGTAGCTTTAACAATGTTGTGTAAAATCATGACCTACAGTAAACAGTAACATCAAAGTAACTGAGTTTCATCACATGAGTTTTAATATGATTATATAAACTTTAATAGGCTCAATGGCCAAGGGATAAAAACCAAACCAAATCAAAACATGTTGGTGTTTAATATTAAAACTTTGCAGACAGCTCCCTAGACAATTTGCTGATTTAGCTGTTTTCATTGCTGGAGGGCAAATAAAGCAGTCAATGTTTGTCATGCAAACTCCACCTTGTTCACCACAGTTCTTGAGGAAAGTTTTTATTTAAAATATGAACCTTTTATAATAATAATAATAATATAATAATAAATTAATAATAACCTTTTAAAATATGATCTAATACAATATTTTGGTTTAAAATTTGCAGTAAGTCAAGATGTTGGACACTTTCAGACTGATTGTCAGACTGATTTTGCATTATCATTGACAGGTGAAGTGTTATATACCAAACTTTACTGAAACTATTAAATGTGAAGCATTTATTTTAAGCAAAATGTAGTGTACATATTATGGCATTTGTCTTCACTCTCTACATAGTCCTAAATTGCTTCGGGAAAGCGACAGGCGTTTTCAGACCAACCTATAGCCGAACTGCTATAGGAACTATAGCTGCCCACCTTCAAGGGCTTTGTTCTTTTTGCATTAAGTTCTTCCAATCTGAAAACACCTATTATCAGCACAAGAACTGTTTGTCAGATGTAAGCAAGCATCAGCTAGAGTCGTTATTACGTGCCAAACACTAGCTGAGAGGTTTAGTTGTGCTTGTCCGTGTCCCTATCCCCCCCAATCCTCTCTGCAGGTTTGAATACTAATTGACTGCCACCTGTGCGGCCCTGGTGAACAGCTCCAGAGGTGTGTCTAGCCCTAATCAACCAATCTGCTGGGAGGGGGCAGAGCTATAAAGAGGAGACCTGGGAAGTTGTTATTGTGATTCATTCTGCCGAGAACTAATGAGGACGCAACATGTTTGTGAGGTCTCTGTGGCGACAGTTTGGTAAAGATACGTGGTGGGTGTGCTGGACTAGGCAAGATGGGGCACCCTGTACATCGCACTCGTGTAGTTCTGGTACTGTTATAGACACTAGTATAGTGGGTGGTGCCACCAATTAAGGGCAACCAAAATGCATCATACTGTATTTTATAATTGTTTACTTCCAACAGTTTGGAGAAGACCCTCTCCTATTCTGTATTTTCCAGTTTCCAGTCGAAGAAGTTCACTGGCCTGCACAGAGCCCTGACCTCAACCCAATCCAACCCCTTTGGGATGAACTGGAAGCTTATTGCCAGCATCACTGTTGGACCTCAATAATGCTCTCGTTGCTGAATGGGAACAAATCCCTGCAGCCAACTAACAAAACTGGTGGAAATAATCACACATGGGTGTAATGTTGTAATGCCCAAAAACGTTTGGAGCTGGTGTACATTAGTTGTACAATACAATGGAACTGAACACCTTCTGTCACTATCTCACCAATGATTTATAACATTCACTGCTCTGCTTTGTTATTATCTCCTCACTAGTTAGCCCAGTTTTTGATTAATGTGCATCACTAATGACTTGTTACTTGCTGAGGTGTTGAAACTTTAACCCTCATCTGCCATCGTGCTAAAGCCACCAGCCACAGCCAAAGAGTACATCTTAGCCTTATTCACACATCGTGTATTTATTTGGCTGAAGCTGAATGGCACAGTTGGATCGTTCCCCAGCCACACTGAAAAATGCAACCAAATGTCCATTCAGTGGTCTGCCCACAGGGCAACAGGGTGGATGCCAGCAGGGCAGACGGGCAGACAGTGTGAGGCTACCAGCAGTACACTGAAGGGACAGGGGAGTATTTGCCGGACTCCTTCCTGAACCAAACGGAGAACCAGATGTCGAGGAGCAAAGCTCACTGGAGCGTGCAGAGGGAATGAATGGTTTCCTGAGCAAAACTGCAGTCTCTTCTTTCAGAGACACATGGAGAGAGACACCTTTTCCACCAGCTTACCAGCTCTCCTGCATGCTCATCAGCCACCAACCCTGCCTGCCTCCATTACCCCAGCTTCTCGCCAAGCTTTTCCCTCAGCTATCGGATTTCCCCCACCTCTTCTTCCACCTCCGCTTTTGCCTTGTGTTCAAATAAATCAGAGTCTTCTTTTCTAAACTCCGGGGTCTGTGTCCTGGGCTTGGGCTCTACCCGGCACCATGCAACAGAAAGGCATAGACTACTGTGTTTCATTTTTTTACTTAAAATCTATAGCAGTATGTTTTTATGTGCCAAGGAGGGCGGCCACTTTTTTGCGGGGGGATCGTTTTGTGCCAGCTTTTAAGATGTTAGTCTCTGAGATGTTTTCTTCTGTTTGTGTTTCTCACAGCACAGCAAAATGACATTAAAATAGTTCAACACTCTGTTTGGAGAAACAGCATCACTGTTACTCTGGATAATCCACAGACCTGATTGTAGACTGTGCTCATAGGATATCGGTTCACACTGAGGTCTGCGGATTATTCAGAGACACATTTTGAATGCTGTAATTTAAATTTTTAATGCCATGAGCAGCACACATGCAATTCCTTTTACCTCCATTGACCTTTGGGAGGAGGCAGATATCTCAAAACCTCCGCAACTAAAACGCTGAGTTATTTCCATTCATTGCACTTTGTTACTCCAAAACTTTTTCATTTTCATTTACATCTCATTATGTTGATACAATAACTACTGCTAACATCAGATTGATTTTTCTTCTGGTTGTTGTTTCCTTATAGACACTCAACAGCGCTGAGGGGAATTTGAGGAGGTGATACGGAAACACACCACGTGTATTATTTTTAGCTTGTTGGATTGTTATCTTGACATGGCATGCTACTATTTTTGTTCTGTAAAAATAACCCAATAATTAATACATGCCAGTTATTAAGAAAATATCACATTTATATTTCAGTACCAATCTGTATCCAGCTACATTTCAAATCTCTTCCTGTATACATTCTGTTTTCTAATGAATAACATCTCACATTTACCCCTGTTGTGCCTCCTCCATTTTAATAGACACTCTCCATTAGTGACCACAGAGCGGCACAGCGCAGACATTCAACAACCAATATGTCTGCAGCAGTATTCAACTAATGAATGGATCCCATTCACTCTAACACATCATGGCATCTGCTCTGACTCTGAACACATTCTGACCATGAAGTTCTTTTCTCTACAGTGATCACATAAACACAAAAAGTACATCTGTCCTTTTTGACATGATGAGTGTACTGAACACCACTAATCATTATCAAAACAGATATAATACTCTTTGTTGCATTTGCTAAGTTGAAGATGACCTACATTGTATACACACAATGGTGGACTAATACGCATGCAGAGATGTGTGGAACATGCAGTTCTTTTCAGACTGACTCAGACAATCACACAGGACAACCAGCACCCAGGCTGGCATTTCAAAGCTGATCGGCGACAGTGAAAGATAACACACACATTGAGAAAAAGATAATGTGTGTGTGTCTGTGTGTGTGTATGATGATAAGACATGCTGTTATGTTTTTTATATTTTATATTTCTTTCTGGGTACAGTAATATTAAACAATGATGGTGAGATTTACATAAAAATCACCAAATCAAGCCGAAACAAGTATCTTCGCTTTGAGTATGGGATCTGCAAAGCAATACACTGGTGCATGCCTGGGCTACAGATCAGATAGGGGGCCCACAAGGTAACATTGGACTGAAATTTCACAAAGAAATTGGGAGCAACATATTTATTTGTAATCCTGTTCTCAAATTTTGTCATGTGCTTGAGGAATTATGGAAAAAAACTGAATCAGTGCAGAACTTTCTTTTACCTAGCAGATGCAAAACAAGGACATCTGACCCCAAACTAGCATCTGCAAGCAAAATAAAATTACATAAATTGTTGCAAGCTCATTCTGAACTGCGGATCTTAGCTCTTATGATTATAGTAGGTTATAAAAGGGAAAATTCCAGCATGAATGTCATATCTGTCCAGTTTTACCAACCCTTTAGCATATAGTTTTATGTGACTATGGATTTTATGGAGGCTTTTGAGTGAGTAAACACTGGTCCCAGAGGTCCAATCATAACAAACATATTTGCCAACAATATGCCGTGTAGTAACTAGTCTTAAATTTAAGTCTAAGAGAAGCTTGTCTGTACAACTACAACCCTAAACAAACCAGCATGATTGAACTGGGATCACATTTAATCCTGAAGATGAGCTAGTAATGTTGTATTTTTTCCTCAAACATAACATTAGCTGGTGGCTAAAGAGATGTAATGGTGCGATGAGTGCATCACAAGAGTGCATATATGTTGGACATATTTTGAACAAAACACTAAAAAAGAAAGAAAAAGAAAAGAAAACTTCAAGGTCCACTTACTAGCTGTTTTGATAGGGTTCAACAGCATGCATGTCACAGTCTTCATCAGTGGATGAAGTTTGCTTAGTCATGGAGATGGATTAGTTGCCATCACATCAAGTATGGGACTTTGGTCATGTGATAACAGGTGCTATATGGTATATGACAGCTTCAGAA
>JAVQJV010118786.1:0-10204 GCA_036024995.1 Gadopsis bispinosus
TGCTACATACATTTTGAAAAGGTGAAAGACAGTAAAATGGGTCCACTTGTAATGCATTAAATGCATCAAAATTGAAGCATGAATAGTTGTTGTTTGTAATGATTGTTTTACTGTTTTATCCACAATGATTACTTGCTATGAAATTATAAAAATCAGTTATTATATTGACAATTACAGTATGTCATACATACTTTGACTTCAGTACTCAATAAGGCTATATGTACAAAAAACTGTTCTATAAATAGCAGGTTAATTCACAAAGGCTTACAGTAACACATTCCTTACAGTAATTGGAACTGTGTTAAATATGATTGCAATCTAAAAATAAAACAGCAATCTTGCTTTCTAGCACTATGTAGCTCCCGTGGTGATTACTCTGCAAACAGATTTGTTTTCTCCCTGCCAGGAGAGTACTTTGCATTTTTAGTTCTCACTGATTATAAAGCATCCTGCTTGGGGTTTTCAGGCAGTCCAGGGAAGTTCACTGCAGTCAGATCTTTTGTATTTATGTAGGAAAAGAAGCTCTGGAGACTTTCTACTTTCCAAGAAACATAAACCTTTCATACAGGCTCCTTTAATGCTCTCTCTCGATGATAGATATACATCATATATAACCCCACTTTCACTGAGACTACAGCATCATATTTTCCATTTCAGACTTCCAAACTTTCTCTGACATTCTCTCAACAGCTATAGACACACTATATACGTTATATATGTCCCTAGTGAGACTATCAGGTAGAGTTAAACCATTTAGGGCAGAAAAAGAAGGCAACAGGAGAGACTGGAAATGGTTGTTTGTATTTGCAGTATACTGGTTCTCAGTCAGTATGGAATTAAATGTCCCAAGCGGTTCGGCGCCACTCTTTGAGTCCATTCAGACATTTCCCCAGACTACGTGTACTAAAACAGTAGTATCTGAGCGATTGAGATGTGCAGATTTTCCAGACCAAAGAAACAGATCTTAGCTGTCTCTGATTTATCTTTGGTCTTCAGCCCTGGCACATGATATATGAGGGCAAAGGCAGAGATGTCTGGATGTGTATATTATTTGTGTGTGTGTGTGTGTGTGTGTGTGTGAGTGTGAGTGTGAGTGTGAGTGTGAGTGTGAGTGTGAGAGAGAGAGAGAGAGAGAGAGAGAGAGAGAGAGAGAGAGAGAGAGAGAAAAGAGGCAGACAGCAGCCCTAGGGGTCAATATGATGCTCCTGATGCTTCACACACAGACCACACCATGACCCACTTTTCATCCCATCCCACAGACACTCCCACCCACTCCCACGTGCACACATGCATGTGCACACACACACACTTACCCTTTTCTTCCTTGTTATTTCTGTCTTCTACCCTCCATCTCAAACACATATTTCCTCCTCCACATACACATACACACACAAACGCGCTGACCTTGGGGTACAGTGCAGTGGTGGTTTATAGGGGTAAGCATGCTGGGGCAAAGGGGTGGCTTCAGGGTGAATGGATACACTTGACTGAGCTAACAGGGCCTGTCTGGTCTAATTAGCTGATTGGCTGACTGGGCAGCTTGATGCCTTGCTGACTGGCTGGGAGGACAGGTGGACTGGAAGGCAGGGAGGGAGGGCAGTAACCCACTCACCAGTGTTTTGCATCACAAATCAAGTCATATACTAAGATCTCTTGCCTGTCAGGAAAGTGAGATTTGCTTGGACATAACATGAACCAACCGAATCCCTTCGCTGCTGTGTCAGACTGACAATGATAAGGATTACTCTCTGTGTTAAGCTCAGTGACAGAAGTCACTAGTTAATGCAAAAAGCAACAACATCACAAACAGCTCATTTGATTTTTGTCTCACAGCAACAAAAATGTTAGTATTCGTGTCATGGCTGAAATTTTTATATTTTTACAATAGACTGCTGATATGTCTCAAAGGATTACTGTTAAGTTTTTAAAACAAAAAAAAAAGTAGATGCCCCCATAAAAAATAATAAATAATATTTATTTCTCTAGATGGTGCAAATTGAACTTTTTCATGTAGGTAAAAGCTAGAATAAAGTACAATAAGAAACAATAATGTTTGATTGCGTTAATCCAACACTATTACAGTGTATAACTATTACACCCAACAAAGTCTCAATTATGATGAGTCACACAGGGCACTTATAAACTGGCCCAAATGTAACCGCTACACTCACACACACACACTTTGGGAATATGGCTGTGTGAGAAGTGACAAGTCACAAGACAGATTCCCAGCTGACAACAATCTTATCTAAAAGGTCCCATTTCCACGGGGAGTGTGTGTGTGTGTGTGTGTGTGTGTGTGTGTGTGTGTGTGTGTGTTAGGGCTGTTACGTTTTATTCAAAATTCTAACATTTGTTTGAATGTTTTGGAAAAACATAATATTTCAACTGTTCAAAATATAGTCTATAAGCGCTACAGACCATTTGAAGTAGTTTGTCTTGTGAGCCAGCGTGTCATTTCAAATTTGTTCGAACTTGATTTTTGGAAAAAGGTGACAGCCCTCGTGTGTGTGTTTGTCAGTACATCGTTGTGTGCATCTTGTGCGTGCGTGTGTGTGTGTGTGTGTGTGTGTGTGTGTGTGTGTGTGTGTGTGTGTACGTTTGCCTCCAGACGTGGCAAATTGGACTTAAGGGTTTCACTTCCAATCACATTTTACAAGCGAGCACTTGCACAGGCAAACACTAAGGCATGCACACACACTCAAACACACAGAAGGGCCTTGGGGTTTTGGCAGTTGGTCTATCCATCTAGCAGGGTGAGCAACCAGTCAGCCATGGATGACAATGCAATCAACTGTCATTAGAGGGATGCTGGCTGGCTACACACACACACACATACACACACACAGAGAGAGAGAGAGAGAGAGAGAGAGTACAGCTACCCATAATCCACTAACACCTGTCAGTCACAAGTGAAAAACTGCACACTCTGATATTAAAAAAATTCCAGTGATTACATGACAAAACTCTAATATTTAGACCATGTAAGTACATGAATATAACATAATTAGAGCTGAAATGATTCGTCGATAAATCAATGAGACAAACAACAGGAAAAATAATTGGCAACTATTTTGATAATCAATACATCCTTAATAATAATTTTGAAGCTTTTCCAATGCGTCTATCCCTGCATTTTAAGATGGGACCCCGGAGTCTGTGAATTACATTTTTGTACTATTTGACATGTCATAGATTAAACATATTCAGCACCTTACTATATCAATTGACAATTACAATAATCATTAATTGTAACCATAAACATAATTCATGTAAATACAGTTAAAAAAACAGAGACATACATATGAACATAGATAACAAGCACAGAAAAACACACGAGCACACCCGCTTCTGTCCTCTGTTGGCAGTTAATCTTCTGATGCAACCACAGAGCAATACCAGTACAGAACTAGAAGTGGATGCCTTAGTTGACCCAGAACAGGTTTCATGTGCCAATTCTCTGTCCTGTTGGTGCTCCTTCTGCTGTTTTAATTTTTTTGAAAGTCAATGAAGCTATTTAAATCAAAAATCTTTACAAAGTGTATCTTCTTGTTTCTAATGCATTTTTAGTAAATAACAAACATAAAGATTGATCACAAAGAGTTACAAGTGACAGAAAGTAAAGACCTTATTACAATGCAGTGAATTCAAATTTTAAGTTTAGACATTCTTTTCGAAAAAGCTTAGTTTTCAGGAGAGGAAAATGCCGACTTACTACAGATATTTTTTAAACACACACGCTCACCAAATATACCAGACTGCAGTCCTCTCAGACTCACTTGGGGCCTTGACGGCATCTTTCCCATATATCAGCTTAGTTAAGTGGCAGACATTCACAGCAATGGTTATTGTAGCATGTGCATAATCTACTACCTCTTCCCAGAGACAGATATGGCAGTGCGTGTGAGAGTGCCTCTGTGTGTCAGTGTGTACTAAGAAGCGAGGAGGGCTATGCCAAGTTAAGCACAGCAGGGGCCCGCCATAGCACTCACGCCAACAGTTTGACAACATCTTAGAAACATCTATTCACTTGGGATTTCTCTCCAGTCTTTAACAACTCTGAGCCCATTACTGTTGGAGAGGGAGAGCACGCCTGACAGATAGAGGCAGCAAGAGGAAGACAGAACGGAGATGGATGGAAGGCTGAGAAGGAGGGAAGAAATCAAGTGAAAGGCATTGAGAAGGATGGAGAAATGGTAGTGGAGATGCAAAAAAGATTCACAAGACAGAAGAGATCTAGAAACAGAGGTAGGGAGTTGGGGGCAGTGGACGAGTCTGCAGAAAGAAAAGGAAAGGAGGAGTAAAGGAGAAAATGATAAAAATGCAGAGAAACAGACAGAAATAGAGCAAAATAATGAGGGTGAGCAAGGGAAAGACCTATAGCATTATAAGAATAAGTGGGGGTATCTCAGTGAAAAATAGCAGGCAAGCTCAGCTGAAAGTGGAGCAGGAATGATGAATGCTGTGAGGCCAGCCAACCGCTAATTTGGATGGCAGAAGTTTGCTTCTACGGGGCAAGAGGCTGAAGTCAATCTGTCTCTCTTACATCTGATCATAAAGACACAGTGGGTGCACCTGGGTCCAAACAAGGGCCCCTCTCTTCGACTGAAAATAGTGGAAACAACTACTGAACCAGGAAAACAAACAGCCAATTACATATCTGCTTACACTGAGCAAAATAAAAAAGGCACACTTTTCCATTGGCCAGTGTTAATATACTAGAAGTGGTCAATATATTGTTAAAACCAAAGAGCAGTGGCAGTTTTGTAAATAAAGGGGGTAGGACATGTGGGATGTTAGTGTGTGGACTGGAGAAATAAATACATTCTGAGCTATTAAGTTTCAAAGATAAGAGGGCTTGTAGGGCGCAACAGAGGAAAGTAATAATAAACATCTGGCAGTGGATTCCCTGCGATTTTAAATGTGCATTAAGTTTGATTTATCGATGTGCATACAGGCAGAGGATGGAAACCAGGCCTAAATAGATTTTTGCCATTACACGTCTCACCTTGCATAGATAGGATGATTTGAAGCCTCGGGTTCATGCAGTAATTGGGGCCAATCACTAGTCTGCTGCTCAGACAGAAAACCATTATGATCATCAGTGCAGGCATGAAAAGATATTTCACATTGTGAGAGAGGGATTATTAGAGTCAAGGGCACAAAAGTCAGTGTGTTTGGGAGAAAGAAGGGCCTGGAAGGTTACTGACTGACAGAGTAATATACCAATGATTTCACCTTTACCACATACCTCAGAGTGAAACACGGAGGCTCTATCACTTTCTAGATAGAGGCCAGCATAATTGCCTTCTCATTATAAACACGGATTGACTGTTCCCATATGAAGTTAGCATTTAAGGGGGTTAGGGATAGAGGAAAGTCAGAACTTGCAAACTAAAAGTGACATAGTTACAGAAACGGGCACACTATATTATATAGAGTCCATCATTCAGCTTAGCTCTTCTGCTTGAAAGGAGTATTCCAGGCCTGACCTGACCTACAGGGGGTAACAATGCAGGTAGAGCTCAGGCACTTCAGAAAATTGTTATTGAGGAAACATGGCATTAGCAGAAACTAAATACAGAGAAGATTATATAATGTACCCCACCATTCTTTTCCAATGTATTATACAATGTATGTTTTGCTACAGCCAATCATGTCATCTTTGTCTCTGATGTATGGCATTTTTACTTTGCTACGACATACTATACCTGAACTGGTATTAAATATTAATACCAGTTCAGGTATTCAGAGATGGGCAAGGTGTCATATGAAAGATAATCCAAAGAAAATTATTTAGTGTGCACACAATTATTCCCATAAACAAGATTAATATCCTACTAAACTTCCATAAACGTCTCATTGTACATACTGTATACATCGACACCAAAAACACCTGAGCAACAGCAGCAATGCAACAGCTCTGTAATAAATCCTACCTTTCTCAGGCTTGATATATACACTTTTGCTGTGTCTAGAAGGTGTTGACTTAACTCTCAAGCTCGTACTTTTGAGGTTTGCACTCTACAATTTGAATACAATATGATATAGCCCACAGCTGAATCAATGCCTCTCTGACACTAGTGTCAGTAAAACTGAATATCAAGACCTTCACAAAGATGGTATTTGACAGGACTACTGTACAGTATTTGGTTATACAGGTGTTTGCGTTATGTTGTGTATGTACCCTGTATAAACTGTATGTACAATTAAATCCAATTTACATGTGAATATATCATGTTTTACTGAACATTATGAATAAAGTTGTGATAGTGATGAGTAAAATAACTCTGTCTGAATGCCTTTTAAAAAAATAAATTTCTGCATTTCTGTAAACACACCAGTAACTGGTTTGTAATGGGTCTGTTTCTGTTTTACTTACACAATTCCTATGGCAGAAAAAAACAACAACTTCATCTTCAAGTTGTTAACAAGCTATGACACATTTCTATTCAAACAGAGCATTTTGGTAGTGTTTGTCGTGTAAACTTGACATGACAAAATGCTTTCTTATCTCCTTCCCTCTGACACAATCATAAACTAAATTATGTGGAAACGCATGTATTTATATAATAACCCCTTTGCATGTTAAAAAATAAAAACTGGACCGATCTACTGAAATGCATATATAATTAAAAATGTTGGCCAAATGTATTGATTCTTTGTCATTTCCAATTCTCCCAGCTCTTGGATACATCCCACAATGATTTGACTATGAAAACATTTAAACTATGACAGGAGCTCACTAAAAATGATTGGCCTTTACTGAAATAAAATAATCAAAATATCAAAATGAAAATGGAAGATTGTGTGTGCATGTGTGTCTGTGTGTGAGAGTGTATCTTTCTGTGCCTCAAAGCCAACTGTCAAAATCATGCACACCATGGTAACCACAGTCAGTTCCCCATTTCACAAAAGTAACAGACTAGGCAAATATTGACACACTATTTCTCTGACATTACAAATGTGATTATATTTGCTGTTTGCCCTAGGAGATGGCAGTTTATATTCAATGAGTTGTGTGCCCCTCTGTGCATGAGTGCGTGTGAGGGTGTGTGTGTGTGTACACGTTGAATTTTAAAGTTAAAAAATAGGCCATGGGAAGAACATGCATCAATTTGCTGTGTACACAAAAGAATGTGTTAGCAGACTGTGAGGGATTCCGGAAATGTGTGTGTAAGTTCGCGCGCGTGCGCGCGTGCGTGCGTGCGTGCGTGCGTGCGTGTGTTTTCATTCTATTTCTCTCGCCTGTCACCTGGAAGAGAGACAAAGAAAGAGAGAGGCAGAAGGGTAAAGAAAAAAGTAGGTGCCACCTGTATGTAAAAGCTCACCTGTATTGAATGTGAATTGTGGCAGATGGAGCTTTAACCTAAATAAAAGTGGAGGTGGAAGCTGAGGGGGGCTGTGGTCTGTGGTAATTAAAGAGACAATGCCAAAGCACTACTGTTGATTTGGGGTAATGCTGCTCACTGAACTAAACTGCACAAAGATTCTCATGTTTCACAGATATAATAGCATACACCCAACAATCTTCACCAATCCTGTTCTGTCTGCTAATTTGTCATAGCCCCACAGTTGAGGTCTAAGGTCAGATATACACTGCAACGGAATTAATACAACACTTGGGAGGACAAAGACAGTTGGTCTCAGTGCTGTATAACGCCCCCTCTGGGTGCTTGGAGGTGTTGACAGAAATTGTTCAGATTGAATAGTGAGCCTTCTTCATTTTGTCAGGCATAATGTAGAGTTCAGTCCTGAGTCAGAAATTAAAACTGTCCCATATGGAGGTCCCTGATAAAACATGCAATTGTATTGTAAGTATTTAAAAAACTATAAACTATACTGCAAATCAAGTTGCTGTGCATGACTTTCCTTGGCTTGTTAGAATGAAAAAGCTCCACATAAAGCCATTTTCAGACATGGAATACATACCATTACTGGCTTCATCTGTATGTTATAGTGATGGTATTTTGTCAGTCAGATATAGGTGACTTTTACATTAATGTACCTTCATTCAGCCATAACAACACATGTACAGAATGAGTGATATTTGTCACCCGGTGCATGAGAGGGAGTGGGCAGCCAAGACAAAAAGAGAGAGACACAGAACCGCGGTGAGTTGGAAAAGTGAGGAAGAAGAGCGTTTACCATTCTCTCACAGGCTGCATCACTGATGGATTTAAAACTTATTTTTCCATTGAAAACTTAACTAATGACCTTCATGAGCGCAGTGAAAGTACAGACACACTTCAGTTAGAAATTTCACTTTTTAATTATTTAATGTTATTGATATCGAATTCTGCTGCTTGTTTTATAATATCCGAGCACTGAATGTCAGAACGTTGAGTTGGGACTCCCAATTTAATTCACATTTACTAAATGCTGTATATAAAGCGCTTTACTGCATAATCATTTGTTCATCCCTGCAGTTGTCATGAATGATGAACATTTGAAATGCATGGAGAGATTATTTTTAAGGGCATTTTTAACAGCTTCTGCTCTGGTCGTACTGCAAGGGCAAAAATATTTTTTATAGACTGATCTGACATGAAAAGATGGATCGTTAAATTGGCTTTCACAGTGTTTCCTAGTTTATTAAGCTGACTTTGTGCATACGAGATGATGATTGGTGATTTATTACAATGATCTTCGAAGGCGGTACATGACGTGCATTTAATCTCTCTCTCTGAATGTTTTACCTTGTGCTGCTGCAGCCTTTACATTAATCCAACAGCATTCAATTCAGACACATGCCGCGTTGTGTTATAGGCCCGACCTAGTAATATTGCCATTGGGACTTTCACGTAAATGCGACCAGGGTGCTCATTCAAACATGAGACCGACACGTTGAATTTCTGTCAGATTAATGTAAAGACGTGCATGTCTGAAAGGGGGCTAAAGCTTCTCTTAAATCCCTTTCACTGTGGGCACCCTGTTCATTATCAGTTTGAGCAGTTTGTTTATCAACTGAAGGAAAGAAAGGCCCGTTATTGCGCAGTGGAGAGCACTGACCTACGTGTTTGAAGGGCAGATAAGTATGTAACTCTCAGATGTACTGCATGTACTAGATGAGTGTGGTGTGCAATGAGTCTGCATATCCACAGTAAGTCTATCTAATTCCTCAAGAATTGTTAACAGCCCGCTTCAATGCTTATTAGCTTATATGATTAATTAGGTCTGTAAAGTTCAAATGAATATCTTGAAGGAGCTCAATATAGAAAAGGTGTTTCTGTTCTGAAATAGAGAACCTACAAAACAGAAAGGAACCTTTAGATCATTACTATTGGGAGAGGAAGTGATGATGCAGTGTGGGAAATCTAGCCAACTGCTTAACCTCAAGATATGCGACTGCAGACACAAACACACAATTGTATTATCTCCGTGCTAACGGCGTTTGCACGTTTAAAAGCATGTTGCCTCAGCTTGTTATTGCACCTAATAACCTTTTCGCATATTTACGCTCCACATGTAAAGTGTCCTAATTGGATTAATAGTAATAATTAGACCTTCCTCTGCTCTTTTATTTCTGGGTGGAATTGAAACAATTTAGGTCATCTGGCCCCTTATTCCCAGATCCAAGCTGTGGGACATGCAAATCAGATGCAAATGCCAACGAAAAGTGAAAACTAGTTATGGGCCCGGGTAATAAATACTGAATTTAGCCTCTTGGCATTCCAAAAACAGCCAGTTGGGGTTCATATGCAAATGGTATGCAAATAGTCCAGACGCAGAGAGCTTTTATTTTTCGGATACAGAGAACATGGGGGGGGGGGGGTCCTGGTGGCTTAGTAGTAGGCAGGGGCACATAACATGTCCTTATGATGTTGTGGGTTTGAAGCCAGCTCATGTTGCCATCCCCAGACTCTCATACCTTTATATTCACTCTCCAACTTTCACACATAGAAGGGGTAGAGTGGGTAGACAAGTGGAAAGACAGAAGAAAAGATGTACAAGACATTAGATTAGAGGAAGAAGACATGGAGACAAGGAGAATGGGAGGCATGGCATGTAATTTCAAAAGTAAACCCCAGCCACTGCTGGCTGCTGATTAGAGGATCAGTGTGGAGATGAAGGCAGAGGGAGAAAGACAAAGACTGGAAGAGATACAATTTGAGTGCGGGAAGGAAGCAAGGTAAATAAAAAAAGAGAGAAAGATTGGACATAAGTCCATAAATAGAAAGATGAAGATACCAAAGAGGAAAAA
>JAVQJV010118788.1:0-17661 GCA_036024995.1 Gadopsis bispinosus
GACTGATGCATTGTGGGAACGGACATCTGAAGCTTTGCTAGCTACGCTGCAAAGATCTTTTTACCGAGCTGCACACATCATGGGATGGAGCAGTCAAAGCCAGTTTTGTTATTTCCCACAAAATCACTAAAAACAGTAAATGAATCCTCAGACGTTCAACCTGACTTCAGTTCAACACAGACCGGATTTCTGTCACTGACCAAGAATAAAAGAACAAAAAAAAAAAGCAATTGGACTATAAACTAAATAGCAACAGTACTTGTTACTTTTTGTATAAAGTTAATTTAATATCGGTCTTTGAAATACTGACAAAACATGCTAATTTTCAAACTTGTTTTTGTGAATGTTGATTAAATGGCCTTATAATGTCTCAGTTTTTACTAGTCCTGCTCCACATTTTCATAACATCTACTCTTATTAAAACCACACAATTTACTGCATTTTTATAAAGAAATCCAATTAATATTGAGTTCAGCTTATTGCTCCGGCCCACAACTATTAATTGCCCGCCCCTGATGTAGGCAGTCCTTCCCAAAGAAACAAACAAAACAGTATTATTCTGTTTACATCTGCTATTTAGATTAAAAAAAGCTCCATTTGAGCTCCCAGGAGAGAGAACTGAGACGTAAGCGTGGTCGTTTAAACGAGCAGACACGCTCAACAAATCCACTCTGAGCAACGTTTAAAAAAAATACAAATCTTTGATTGAGCCGTGCAAATGTTCCTTTAAGTAGTTTAGTACCTTATCTTGGCTGCAGGTGGTGATGTTGGTCTGCGAGAAAGCTAACATACTGCATCGCCTCCCTTTTGTGAGCTTTTTTGGTTTCTTTTGTTCCTTTGATGAATGGAAAAACCTGTAGAATAGAGACTTTATGGAAGCACACATCACACATCACAAGGCTAACAAAGTGGTCTTGTCCTGTGTGGACTACAAATCATGTCAGTTTCCAACAGAGATGTAGGGACATAGGGAATGTGGCATGATGTACTGTATACACTTATTTACATTATTTCTAAATCGTGCATTCTGAATCCTGAGCATTTATAGATAAAACAAACTAAATACAAGGCTCTGCAGTACACAAAAACATAAATCAATAATAGCAAGATCTAGGTTCTTGAAATTGGGCTACAGATAAAGCTATAGTCCTCGGTTCCCGGCAGCTACAGGTGTCAAAACAGACATGGGTGTGATATAGGAAGGCAATGGTGTACAGCCGAGTAATGGCAAATATATCTCGCACTTGGGTTTAAAGGCTGACAACGTGGAAAATCCTGTTTTCTTTCCTCCTAACCTGGACATTTCTGCAGCCCTGCGGCTTTATCAACTGCTGAAAGATATAGGCCCAGCGCCGAAGATAAGCAGGAAAGAGGGATCATGTATGGATGGTGTGGCGGGACGTCTCACGCACATGGAGGGAAACGACTCTCCGGGGATTGAAAACCAGGAGGATGGATGGGAGAGAAAAACAGGATTCTGTCTCTGTATGAGGCAAAGGCAAACCAAAATAGAGGTGCTGACGGCTTCCTCCATCCAGACCCGGTGGGAGCGCTTATCCAGTTTTGCGTTGTGAGATAAGAAGGGGATTTATTTATTCAGGTTGATAGCTCTGGTGCACTTTGAATGATAAAGGAATGTGTTTGTGTGCCGTGTGCTCTTCCACTTTCAGCGTGCCAATCAGGATTAAAGGCTGTGGTCTATAGGACAAATATGTGCGTATTAGAATCCATAAATGAGAGGTGTGAGTTTCTTCATCTTCTCTTATCCTTTTTGTCTGTGGCCTTGTTTTACTTGCACCGGAGAGCTGTGATCAAACGTTGCTCAGCACATTCCCAGTGAAGCACAATGAAGACGGGAAAAAAAAAGTCCACATCAAACACGAAGGCCAGATTATTTTTATCCATTGTCTACCGAAAAAAAAAACCCCACACCTAAAGCGGGAATAAACGGAAGGGGGGCCTTTTGTTGTGGTTATCCTCCTGGTGGTTAAAAGGAAGGCGTTGAGTTCACTATGGGATGGATTTGATGTTATTTCATTTAGAAAAGACATCTGCAGTAAGGCACATCTGTGGTAACTTCCCTGGTGCAGATGCTTCCCAGCACGGTGATTTATTTATCTCGTACAGTGGGCCGGAGAGTTCCTGTACGATGCTGTTGGCACAACTGATGAGGATCCATGGGAACACAGGCCTCCAAGAAGTACTTTGTTTTCATTTTGGGAGCTGTTGCATTTGGCTCATGTGGCACATCTACAGAAGAATGCTGCTTTGGAACAACACAGCTTGGGATAAAGGGAACTAGAACTTTAACAAAAGGTTTCAGTGAATTAATCCTTCCTGAGCTCTTTCTATTTCGCAATCTTTAGCTCTGAAAGGTCGTCCAGAGGTAGAACACTGACATCTTAACATCTGCAGTGTTGTGAATCATATTCTAAGACCAAAGTTTATAATCCTGCTTTTTGAAACGAATCAATAAAAGTAATTTACTGCTTTTTCCTGTTTATTCATCTGCAATGGTTTATTTGACACCTACATGTAGTGCTGGACAATATAGCGAAAATCAGTATGGCAATATTGAAGGGAACCTCCGTCCATTTTACACATAAAGGTCACTCAGCTTGTGAAAATCGTATGTTGCTTGTAGCTCTGGAGGAGCTTTGACAAATCTATGATAATAACCCTGATGGGTGTTCATCAGGCGAAGAGGGTCTAACTATTGGATGCTATTTGTTGTTTTAAAATGAAATCGCCCCAAGGCCCACTTGTTTCATCAACTGATAGAGCTTGAAGACGTTTCGAGAGAAGCTTTCAAGTGGACAATTTTTTGGCTACTATTTGCAATTTTGGTTGCATTATGGGAAATGTAGGATGGAAATGGATCCAAACTAGTGGCTAAAAGTCAGATCTTTTTAAGTCTCACAACATCATGGAAGTGCAACACTAAATCACTGGACTGTCCCATTAATGAGATAATTTTTCCAATATGGGTGTCAGAATGTTGCAGATGTATGCAAGAATCACTTGTAAACATGATCCTTGGAAATAGTACTTTTTTAACCCAAGGTCCTGCTGATGAAGACAGTGAGATGCAGCTGAAAGCTCAAGAGAGAGCTAGTAAGTGAACCTGGCTGTTAACCGATAAAAACTCTAAAATTATTAAATATTTTGATTCATTTGGACAAAATGTTCAAATCACCACAATGCGCTTGATAAGTGAATAAAGTTTCTAAGCCATAATATTGAATTATTCCGTTTCCTCTAAGTCATCTATCACAGTCTGTTGTGATTCGGTCAAACAATATCTTGGGCTCAATCAAGACGTAAAAAAGCAGGGTGGGAACCAAACAAAGGTCTGTTGTCAGCTCCCTAGGTGGCCACATGGGATCCTTAGAACTTGGATGAAAAACAAATCTCACAATAGAATCGACTGGGAAGCAGTGGAGATCAGAGGCAGCGTGACAGCCCCACCATCAGGGATGTTTTGGGATGCTGTGTAGAGGGGGGTGAAGGTGTGGCTCCGCAGGTCAAGCCACCGCTTTCCTCTCTCCTCCTCTGGGAGGGACCCCAGTGTCTTCTGCAACAGGAAGAGACTGAAGGTCAAAGCACAGGCCTATTGTCTTCCTGTCTGTGTGACAGACGCCTGTCTATCTCTGTCTGTATGGGGGACAAAAAGAGAAAGACAGGCAACTAGACAGATGGATTAAAAGGCAGTGATATACACATAAAAAGGCTCAACTTTATTGACTCTTATTTAGCCACAGCTGTGGCAAATGTAAAGGTTTTGTGACAAACATTAAAAAATGAACTATGAAACATGATGAATAAGCACACATATTGAAAGTCTGACCTGATGCTAGAGGAAAACTCAGGACCACCAGAGGATTCATCATTGGCAGACCATCCAGTATTAGTCGAGATACAGTATTTCACTCTGGACTCGATAGGTGGACTGATCAACTGGCCGACGTCCCTCCAGCCCTCCAGCACGGCTACAAATTTGCAATAGCAGCATTTATTGCAGGACTGTTGTATTTGATTAGATCACGTCATCCAGATGTTTCCATTTCCTGATCAGCCTACGTTCAGACTGACATTTGCACCAAAACTGCAGCCTCCTCCTTATTTTCAATCAGATCTCTGCAGGGTCACCTGGGAAGCAAAGCTGAACCGCGCTCAAGTTTCACCATCTCCAACAACACTGTATGCAGCACCGTGTCAGCTGATCCAATACATGCAAGCACACATTCAAAGCAGATGGCTGTACCAGATCATTTGAGTGTTGACTTTACAATCACAGAGAATAAGATAAACCTTCATTAGTCCCTCAGGGGGGAAATTGAAATTGAAATTGAATTTCCTACATCTGACTTACAGGACTGCTTGTTAATTTAAATATCTTAGGTATTACATATAAGCAGCATAAACGTATAAACCTTTGCTTAAATATGCAAAAACAATATGGAAACACAGACGGCAGATCAACAGTCCCACAGGCAGCCAGGAACTTATTTGACTGAAAGCCAGCAGGGGTTAGTGGTGCACAGTCAGACAGATCTACTGGCCTACAGTCGCCGTCACTCCTCAGTCTATTATCTCGCCACAATAAAGCCCTCAGCAGTACAACTTCATAGGCATTTCCTCCCTGTGAAAGACACATGTGGCCTCCTTGATAAGATAAACTGCACAAAATAAAGACACGGCAAAGCGAGGCCTCTTTTAGTTTCTCCAGCCAAACAATTCGAACGTCTATTTTAGCAGATAAGGTCGCGCAGATAGACTGCCCCACCCCAGAAACCTCAGAGACACACACTCGTCCCTTTGTGCCCTGATAAAGGAGCCTGCTGGATGCATGTAATCAGCATATTATTGATAGTCTTAATGAGAAAGGCTCTGAGTCACTGAAGCCATTAGCCAGGATAAAAGAGGCATAATTGTTTTGTGTGTGCACGCGCGTGTGTGTATGTGTGTGTTTCTTGCCGTGCACATGTGCCTGGGCTAAGACCAGGCTAATTAAATCCATTTCCTTCGTTAGCAACTTTTTTTCTCTCTTAATTAAGAGGGTTAATTATGGGCCTGGACAGAGGTCGCGTGCATGTTTGTGCACGCGCATTCCCCACACCAGGCCCAGATTTGCATCAGAGGCACAATATCACAATGAGCATTCATGGCTTCAGCTAAACAGCCTTTGATATTTATTTCAAATCAAAGGAGGACTGAGTATTTTAAGCCAGATAGTAGCTCGAGTCAGTGATAGAGCTGTCTGCCTTGAATTTGCAGCTTTGATAATGGTCACCTGTGTCCGTCTTTGTTGAAAATAACCCCACTGAAAAGAACTGCAGCTTCCTTGTCTCCACATGTCGTCAAGAGCATCAACCAGACGGTACAGTTTTAATACCAACTTCTGTCATCACCACCGGTGTGTTATACGAATCGATGTCTGCGGCATACCAATGGTGTGGAACAATATTCCCCAGCACGCTCCATCTACAGCAATAATATCGTTATGGCTGCCAGACATGAGAGGACTCTCCCTGCCTGCCACTGGACACACACCATTACTTTTGATGGCCTGCGTGTTGAGCGCGTGTGCGTCTGTATGAGAGTATGCGCTTGTGTGTGTGCGCCCTCGGGGTCAGGCATCCTGTTGGGGAAAAATGGCTGATTCAGGACGGTCTGCTTTTTGCTTGTCAACTTGGGTCCATGGTGCCATAACCGTTAGACATCTGTGGGCGGGCGAGCGTCTCCAGTATGATGATGATGATGATGATGATCCTCTGCGGCCATAACAAGACATTAACACCTTTTACACTCTGTTGACTTCTCTTAAAGCTGCAGGCACGTTTTGTATGTAACAAAACAAAGACCCACACTTAGTCTTTGCAGCCTGCTTCCTAAAGTCAGAGTGGAATGGACAACAATGTCGCATCCTTCCTAAATGAAACACTGTAAACGTGCCACATTTACAAATTTAAGGTGTCCAGGAAATGTTTTCGGTGCACAGCTTTTTCCTACTAGTGGAGAAGTGATACTGTGCTCCCTTCTTGTTTTTTTTCTCCTGTGTTTTTCGGTGCCTTCTCTTCAAAAGCTTGCCTCTAACTGGGACTTCCAACATGTGAAATTTGCATATAATCTGCACATAAATATATGTTATAGTAACAAAGGGTCAGATATCTATGTGTAATGTAAAAGGGGTTGCTAGTTGGGACAAACCCCCAGGGAATTATCAGCTCTACAGAGCGTTTTAGCATCTTTCAGTTCATTGTTTAGGTTTTTCCACCCGCAACTTCATTGTGTTTTGTTCACAGCCCTTATCAACCTCGGTGCCAGCCACAGCAGGGAGATATTTTTTCAGAGAAATGCTCAAATGAACCCACCAATGCTACCTGCCCAGCACCAAACAGCTGAAAAACAAAGTTAGCAACTGGTGGTGAGCACAATGGAGCGCTTAGCAGCTAAAAAGGCACATTTCCCTCAGGAGTTGCTGGAGAGCGAGGGAATATTGACTCAAAATGAATGCTAATGTTGCTTCCTGTCTGCTGCATGTGCAAATAGGTAACTGTTGGCTAACACGTTCACAACTTAATAACGTGACAATATGCGAGTTGCAGTTTTTATAGCTTGCTCTGCCGGCCCCAAGTGGCCAAAATAATCAATGAAAGCAGCTTAAAACTGTTGGCCATGAGTGCCTCCTACTGCATTTAACCACCTAGCAGCCAATCATTTGTCTTTATCTTGTTGTTGTTCTCCGTTCTGAAAATCACAATGAGATGCTTTCCCGACATCCACAACGGTCCTTTTTAGGGAGAGGTTTGTGGGTGTGTGTCTATCACCGAGCCTCCGAGTGTGCATGCTTGTCGCTGTCATGCGTCCTGCTGGTGCATCGTTAGGCATGGCTTTTTATTAGCCCCTGGTGTGTTGGAGATGGGGAGGGGGGTCAGCGTCGCACCAGCAGTAAACTAGCACAGCCATCAGCCCTGCACACAGGAACAAACACCCCATTAAACTAAGGCCTTCACATATTACTGTAATAAAAGCCCCTGCTCTCGCCTTTATGAGCTTTTTAATTATGTCTATTCGTCTTCCCGGGCTTGCGAGCAACAGTTCATGATGAGCCCCATTTCACGAGTACTCCGCCACTGGCAGAAAGCTGGAGGGGGTGAATTAAAGAGAAAAGCTGAAAATGGCCTGAAGCTAAAATATGACTGTTGCTGGGATGGTATTTTATGTTTTACCTCGCCGCATGGAGCCAATGGCGCGCGCCTTTTCATTTCATATTTTTTTGCAGGGTTTTCTTTGTTTTAGAAAAAATGTCACGCAGCTCCAGTGAATGCATTAAATTATCTCCCTGAGATTAGGGCAATGGCTGGACTAGCTGCAGGCTCCCTAAACCCCCCCCAAAAAAATAAACCATACAAATCATTCATGCATGAATTAAACAAATTCACTTTTGGTTTTCCTTTGTGTTTGTAGAGTACTTGTATATTCACACTGCGATATTTGTACATATAAAGGGCACCCACTGGTCACCCTTACCTGGCCCCCCTATTTAAAAATACCCCTGCACTTTATAAAAACCTGAACCATATTCAGTAAGATATTTATTGCATCATGCCTCAGTGTAAAACCCTGCCTGGTATTAAAGCTAACTGATGGAGAAAAACACAGAGCCCATTTTATGGCCAGGTCATTTTCTGCAAGGCTGGACACTACAGCCCTTGTAACCTCTGGCAAGTTTATAACACTTAACCTGGAACCAAGTCCAAGCCTGCATGCATTTCAGAATTTGTGCTTGTGTCTTGAGACTTAAAATGGCTGATTAAGTCTTATATAATGAGCTAGGGGGAAACATTTAATAAAAAAAAAAAAAAATGTCCTGGTCCTTTGTCTCTGCTGAAAGAAAAGAAAAAAAGGCTTGGTTATAACTCTTTTATTGTCCTAAATCAGGTACAAACAGCGTGTCCAGTGGGTTTGCGTAGTCTGTTGCAAATGACGGCACCCATGAAAACTAGCGACATCGCAGCCAGTGCTGCACCCACTCCACACAGCAGGGCTATTGATGCATCAGAGGCTGAGGGGGTTAGGTTGTAGAGCAGGAGACAGACAGAATCAGTTCCATTAGTTACAGCACACGAATAAGAGATGAGAGCAGGAAGGTGAGTGCGGAAAAAGCCAATCTGAATGCACTTTGCCTGTTTCCAAACCGTCTGCGTGTTCTTACCTGCTAGAGTCAGTTCGTGCGTTTGGCGCAGAGAAGCTGGCTCTGGAAGAAGCTCAGTCAGTTGCTCATGCAGGAGGTTCTCCTCCAGTAGGATGGGGCCCAGAGTAGCCGTCTCCTCCCACTGCAGATCTGGAGGAATCCCTGCAAGTCCAACATTGGGAGGATGGAGGGGATAAAAAAAAATAAGCAAATAACCTAAACAATCTATTTAGCCAGCTGATTCAACCATTCATGACATGACTGATTGGTTGGACAATTAGAGGGATCAGCTCAAAATCAATCCTCCACAAAAGATGCATAAACAGCATGTGTGCCAAGAAAAAGCAAATTAGCTTGTCTAAATATGGGTGGAACCTCTGCTCGTCTGTGGCCGATTATACACTCCTCGTTGCTAGCAAGGAGTTTGGGTGAAGCTTGCTACGTCAGGAGCATTCAGACCAGTTTGACATGGCCTCCTATCGATTGTGAAAGTGCCAAATGGACATAAAATTATCTTTTTGATAGCTGTACTGAAACGTAGTGTCTATGTAAATGCTTTGTTTTGACAGCACTAGAGATGCTATCTAAAGGTCTCCCCTGGGTCAGTATCGAATGTTCAGGATTCATCTGAGTGTAATGTAGTGTTGCCTCTGTGAACTGTACCAGCATCTGCTGCAAGGCTTCTTGTCCGTCTCGGCTTGCCGCAGCTGGTCTCACAGCAGATACACACCTTGTTTTCTCCACCCGATGCCACCCATCTGTCCAGAGCCAAAAATTAGACTGAATAAGCATTACAACAACAAAAAACTAAAACCGTTGCTTGTTACAGGATTTGGGGGGAAGGGGATGCATGGATATACAACATTTAAAACCAAAAATCTGCCAAATTTATAGACATTAACCCAACAGTCATCAATCCATTTGTTAAATTTAGCTTTAGCTTTGCTGGAACTAACCTGTTGGCTTCAGTCAAGAATGAACACGCTTTGTGTTGCGTGTCGACGGGAGCGGAGATTCTTGTTGCTTTCAGATGACATGTGATATAGAGCTGTGGAGGAAGCATAAAAGACAAGATATTCAGTACAGTATTTTATGTGGATTACATCTAAACACAATCTTATACAATCTCATTTTGGAATTGCTCAGACGTTGGCACTGGATTAAAACAATATACTAAAGTCTTGTGTTGAAACCTCACACCAGATCAAATTCTGCTGCTTTTGGTGGAAAAACTCAAAAGCTATTTAAGCTTCAGTTATGTAACCTGGCAACCTGTTACAGTCCATGATCTGCTGCTGAAAACAGTGTATTCTCCCCTTCTTTTGGGGGTTCAAAATGGTAATTTAAATGTTAAGATTCATCCAAAAGTCACATGCACAAAAGGTTTTCTGAATTGACACTGGCTTACATTCCTGGCACGGCTCCATCCTGGCTTCTTCAACATATTATAGCTCCTCACTTTAATGTTACACCGGAGGGTTGTTCATTTCCTCAGCTGGAAAGTATTTGAACTAATCACATATTAGAACCGAGAGCTAAACAACACTTAGTAATGTTAACATAATGTGCCAACTTCGCACGTAAGAGACAGAATATGCTTGAATAGAAGATAATAGAAAATGTAGGGAAGAAAGTCTGCCACGAAGAGTCAAAAGTCTACCTATATGACGCATGATCAGAAGTTCTAAACTGTATAAACACATCACGCACTAGCTGCACTCACCGAATTCCTGTCATCTTGGTGGAACCTGAAGGATTTCAGCTGGAAGTGAAGTTTATCCTCCTGGCTCCTCGGCATGAAGTACGACTTGGCTCCTGTCAGCTTAGCATCAGTTAAACACCTTATAAGGCAAAATTCAGGCACAGGATTCATATTCATAAACACAGAAAAGGGCAAACTAATGCTCCTAACAGGTACAACACAATATGCAACTGTATCTTTCAAAACCTAAATATTGCCTATTATGTCTAGCCGACTCTTTTAGACAAATACTAGCACTCGAGTGTTTAGATATTGCGTCAGCTTCTGGGTCGCCCACACATACCGCACAGCCAAGCCTCAGCTTCTCACCCGTGGTTGTTGATGAAGGGGTATCTAGGCTGAGAATTGGGGTCGGGGTTCACGGTGGCCACACAGCTGTCCACGTAGACCCTGAGAGGAACATGGTGACCCTGGAGGACCGCCGCCTCGATGTGCAGCATGTCACTCAGTAAGTAAACACTAGAAGGCCTCTGTGACTGCCAGTCCTCTAATCAAATACAGAAGAAGAAACATATAAGTCGAAAAGTAATACTAGGGCCCATCAGTGCGATTAGATGAAACTGAAATGATGCCCGTGGGGGAGAGTGGGTCAGTGCAGCAGCAGTGATTAGGATATAGGTACTGGAACAATGAGAAAAGTACTTTAAAAGAAGCAATAAATTAATTACAGATGTAGCATCATTACCCTGGATTCTAAACAGATGGTCTGTGTCTGCAAAAACAAGCTTAAAACTTTCATCATTTCCTTCATAACTTCATACGGTCAGGACGATTTTAACACTAAGTAAATCACAGGAGATGGGCTTCTAAGATGAACAACAAGTTGGCGCAGTCACTATCTGCAGCGCGCAGCTTGGAAATCAATTAGAAAACATAATCAGCTGCTTATTGATCACTTGGTTGGGCGAGAGTGACCCCGTTGGGTCAGCTGCCACCCACAAGGCATGCAATTTTAGCTCATCACCATGCATCAAAGAAGTTTCACTCCTGTTCATCCAGTGTGCCGTTTAGCATCTCTAATGGTCACAGCAGAGTCTGCAAGGCCTTGAGTGATTGCAATTACAGCCGTCGCAGGGGAAATTAGCCAAAACATTCTGGCGCATATCAAAGTTTTAACTGCAGAACGTCGGCTCCGAGTTTGTCGGGATTTTTGTGTTTTTGTTTGACGTGTCCCCACCTGTCATGAGACGCAGGGAGAAGTGCAGCTGCTGTTCTGCTAACACGATGGAGGCAAGCGGCTTCCAGGCAGGCCTCATGGCGTTGCTGCTCACATAATGCCTCCTGCGAGGACAATTACAGGAAGGATGGGCATTTCACTAGAGAGACTCGTCACGCACAGGGACAGACAGGAGTAGAGACAGGATAACGTAACACAGGTAGACGGAAGTAAGTATGACCGCAGGGTTTCTGCAGGGCTCACAAAGTTAAAGTCAAGAGGCTTTAATATCACATAGAATGCAATTTAAAACCTGTTTGACAAGTCATTCTGCGCAAAGTAAGGAAAACCATATGATATAAGCTAGAATTTTATCATCTTTTTTCCCTGTAGTTCCTAAATGATTCTCATGAGACAATGAGCCTCCTAGCTACATTAGAACTGTGTGTATTACATCTCCCAACACACTGGAATCACATACGGAAACATTTTAGAAACAACGTTAGCAGCCAAGGAAACATATCCAAGACCATTTTTATTAGGGGGGAAACATTCTTGCTTTTTAAAGACCTGCAGATACCCTGAATAATCTGTAACAGCAGGGCTAGAATTGTACTTGGCATGCTGAGGGAGACGTCCAATAACGAGGCTTTACCTTCGATAGCGGCATTCAATAACCACCTCAGCAGGGTTGGTCTTTAAAATGAAGGTGTTGCCAATGGGTGTTGGGGCGTACATCAGAGAAAAGGAGTAGATGAGGGCCTCTTCAGTCATCTGAGGAAAGCACAACACAGTTAAAAGCGACTTCAAATACACAAGAGAAGACAGACGCTGCAGGAGGCAAAGCACCACACACCGTCATTGTGCTGCCGCAGCCCTGCAACTCCGTCCTGAACTGTAGGACAGAGTCAGCGGTGTCTAGTGCAGCGCAGCCTCTTAAGGTCAGATCACTTGGGCGGATCAACTGACCGTTTCCTAAGAACAAAAGAGGAGAAAAAAAAAAGAAAAGCACAGCTTAAATCAGGACCATTACCCGAAGCCATTTCTTTTCCTGGTCCGGTCAATAACACTCACAGCAAGTGGAGGTTCAGCCACAGGACAGATAAAAAGGCTTCTTAATGCATCACTGTAAAGTCAGCGTTTGAGCATCAAACGGCCACGCAGAATGCCCCTTCTCGGAGTGAAGAAATAAGAAGAAACATAATATTGATCGCCCAGTCCATAGTCTGTGCCATTTGCAGTAATCAGCACCGAGTGTCCCATCTTCACCGTTGCATTCAATTTTCCAATTTGGGCCTAAAACCTGAACCCTTTCGTTTTCAGACATCAGAGCGGGAGGCAAGTTAAACGAACAATTTAAATCAATTCAAACAAGTAACTGCCAGCCACCAGGCCTACCTAAGAAGTTCTGGTTGACCTCTATGGTGACCTCTCCTTCGCCACAGTGCACTGCCACGCTGTCGGCTGGCACAGGCACCCGCTGCTCAAACTCCGGCACCTACAGCAGCAAATTTAATCACACTGAACTTAAATGGTGCAGGAGATCAAAGAGGCTGCGCAGAAGTCATAAAGTTTTTTTAAAAAGCACCTTTGATTTTTGCTTTGCACGTGGGCTCAGATCTGGTCGTTGATCCGGCAACTTTAACAGCTCTTGAGCTTGGACGGTTTCCCTCGGCTCCAGCTGCTCCGAGGTCAGATTTCTGGCCTCGGAGCTCTGTGGGTTTTGAGAAGTTTGCATCTGCTCCACAAGAGGCTTTTGACTGACAGCCGGGTCCCTGAGCTGGAAGCTCCGGAGGCGGTAGGTGACGGGAGAACAGACGGGATCGCTGCGCTCCGTCCGGTTTGACCGATGACCTGTCGTCGGCAGTGATCTTGGCAGCTGTAAGCTTGTTGTCACTTGTTGTTGTGGGATTTGGTTCAGACTCTCATTTGTGCTGAAGTTAAACCAGTTTTGTGTAGCAGCACAAAGACTTGCACTCGCGAGGAGAAGCACAAACCCCAACAAAACCGGCCCTCTGAACCCCATTACAACCTATCACTCAAACACCAAGATTGCGGTGTTTTCAGGGAGCTCTGCTTCTGCTGTCTTTTGCCAAAAAACTAAGTTGTGAAGATCTGGTTTCTGGCTCCACCTACTTCTAATGACTTGATTGGATTCCAGCCTGGAGGGTTTAATCTTTGCAGCTCTCCTTTCCTCTCTTCCTTCTCACTAAATAGAGCTGCAGATTAGACGATAGCTGCTTGGCTGTGCACTCCAAAGGTCACAGGTAGCAAAAGGTACGCAGCTAGTTTAGTCACACCATTTATGGCAAAGATTCACTTCATAAAGAAATCATTTAATTTAAATAATCACGTGTGCATTGCTTGTGTTAAACCGTGGAAAGAGACAAAATATTGTGCATTCTTGAAATGTTTTAAAGGCAAACCGTCTGCCAAATCTCCACAAGGCTGACCCTGACCGTGAGTGGCTTTCACTTCTCCCGTGAGGCAAACAATCAATGCTTTTAGGGAGTTGGAGCCCCGGGTTGAGTTTTGTGCCGCGTGGTCTTGAATGTCAAGGCGGTCAACAGTCTGTAGAGTTCAGCCGAGTCTCTCATAAAACAGAGATTTATGACCATCCTCTGTGAGACTTCACAAATGTCACCACCACCAAATGTATGTGTGTGACAGGAAACAGGAAACAGCATGTGTACCTTGAACCTGTGCCATCAGACATGTCAATCACACATCGACGTATATAAGTCTTGCACTGGTGAGACGTTCAGTAATGGCAGCACACATTACTGTCACAGTAATGTTTTAGGGTCTGTTTAACCTCCTAAACTCTTTCCCACAAAATTTCACTGAAGTTTCATTCAAATTTGAAAGTTTTCTGTACTATAAGACTATTCTAGATATAGTGTGCATCATTTTATACACTTTTCAAAATTCAGTGATTTTTCTTTTTTAAACATTTGGATCTCCACTAGAATTTTAAGGATAAAGCTGCTGTATGTTTCTTATTGTCAACAAATCTCGCAAAAAGACCAAAACCAGCAGTGCATTAGACAGAAAGACAGAAAGCTGGATAGAATTCATTGTCCCCAAAGGAAATTTGTTTTCACAGAAGGTGCATTATTCATGAATCCAGAACATAGATGAATATAGACAGAAGATACACTCACATGAATCCACATATACACGCAGGCAAAAAAACAACAAAAAAGACTAATTGATAGTTTATGTTCCTAGCAGGCTGTAGAATTAAAAACTTTTACTGAAACATCTATCAATAGTTTCTGTCTGTCTGCACTCAGCTCCAAGGCCACTTTGTCATTTTCTAAAGCAGCTGTCACGTTAAAACAAATTAAATATAAATAGTGGCAGAATTATTCTTCAAAAGTAATTAAAAATAATTTCTTCTAATGTTATTAGCATTCACGATCCATTGTACAGACATATAAATAGACTCATCATGAGCAGCCGCACGTTTCCCAGTGAGAACATATGAACAAAGAACATAAGAGAAGAAACTCCTGCTCTAAAGGCTAAATTAGTTTAAATCGCATCCCCTTGATACAGACACACTAATCCAGGCTGACCTACAGGAATACATAATAGGCCTTCCTCTCTGTCAGGATGTCCCTGCAGACTCCCCGACAGAGAGGCTGCTATTGTCAGGAATTGGCTTTTATCTTTTGCTGATCAGCAGCAAAACAAAGGGAGGAGGTGTGTGTGTGTGTGTGTGTGTGTGTGTGTGTGTGTGTGTGTGTGTGTGTGTGTGTTAGTTCAGGGGTTTGGAGTGAACTCAGTCCATCCCTGCCAGTCAGGCCCCCTCTGCTGCCGATCTCTAACTTGGTTAGCTGCCTCTAATTTGTCCCCCGGAGGGCCCTAATGTGGCCCCCGTGGGGGCTTCTGAAAGGGGCCTGGCAGCTTCCAGCTCTACGCTCTCACATACACACACGCTGCCGCCACTCCCATCAGCTTCTGTTTCCAATAAGCCTGGTGCATTTTGAGGCAAGGGCAGGATGATGCAGGTAAATAGGCAGATCCTCTGTTTAGACAATAAACACACGCGCATCCTCGCACACGCACACGCACACAACTTCTACCAGATGGAAAATTGTCAAACCCGGGATGGCACACCAACGGCGCAGATGCTCAGTGACAGTAACACACACATGTACACGCACACGTCCCTCGTCACATTTTGCTGACAGCACAAAGTCATGGAAACAGCTCGATTTGGCCGGTGCGGCACTGCAGCATACGGATAACGGTTATGGAGGCTCATTAAAAACATGTAGTGGGAGATGGATTAGTTATAGCCTGCTGTTGTGGTGGGCGAGCAGCGTTCAAGATCGGCGGATTTCTATGAGTTTTGTCAGCAAATTAATTTGCGTGGGACAGGGGGAGATTCTGAGGGAAATCTTGTGCTCCAACATGCGCTGCCGTGTGTTTTTAGGCGCTGGCATCAGTTATGTTGCCACTGCTTAAGACGATCTCGGTGTGCTGGCAAATCTTTAAAAGGGAGCAAATATGTGGGGCTGTCAAGAGGGTGACGTCGAAGGTGATTAAGGGAGAAGGAGAAGCAGGAAGAAAGGTGGAAAAAGTCACGGTATGAAGGGGGAAGGGAAGAGAAAGTGCAAACAAAAGGAGGGGAAGAAGAAAAATATGGTTGGGGTCAGTGAACCTCAGGGTGAGGGGTAACAGAGCGTCCCGGTGGGAGCAACATGAAACAACAGCACGCTGGGCTCTGATTCACAGCCATTTCCAACACGTCTGCACACATTCTGTTTCCACACACTCACAGGGACATGCACGAGCACACACACGTACGCCTCGGTGCAGGCACGAGTCCATATACAGAGGAGACAAACGCACACACAAACACACGCAGAGAGCTAATGGACTGTTATTAAAGACATGCATCACACCACGTCACCCACCGACCACACACAAAGCCACACACGCACACATCTGCACATTTGCTTCTGCACACTCCAGCGGCATAATGGCCTCCCAGCACTGCAATAACAGCTGATGTATCATTTAGCAAGAAAGCCACAGTGACACGGTCAGGGCCACGATGGCACAAACACACTCCGGCTCTAGTGGTTTTGACACCAGCCCAGCAAAAGAACTCTTTCTGCTCGCACTCCACACGCGGCCGACCTTGTTCCTTATCACAACATCCATGACATTTCTCATGAAGGGATCTTTGTCTCGCTCAACAGCCTTTGTCACGGCATAAAGGCCTTCAGCGCAGGTTGATTGACAGGTGTCAGCGCCCCCTCTAGAGGAACAATGCAGCGGTCAGGGAATCAGGAGCTGACCTTTAGCCTCCAGGGTTTCTCTCAAGGGCGCAGCTTTTCATTTGTGCAGTTATCTGATGTGATTTGCGTTCTGTGGAAGAGCAAATCTGATGATATTTTGCTGTTTGTTAGCCGTGCAACTTTTTTCATCTGTTTGCGATCCGCAAAACCCCTCAGGTGTATCCCAGGAGCCGCTTGTTATCATGCCACCTGACTTTCGTGATAACAACTAAGCCATCCAAGGAAGGCCACAAAATGGGGTTTGAAGCCTCAGAAACAACAAGTACGTTTGACCACCTCAAAGCAGTAGTCTCAAGACAATATCCAAGTATCCAAGAACATTTTTCTAGCCATCCTGTAAAATAGGAGTATAAGGATATAGTATAAGAATGGTCCCTTCATTTCAGATTTAAAGTCCCTCTCCACTCAAAAAATGTGCTGTGCTTGTAGTTACTTCACGTTGGGCGTTTGGGCCTCACAGTGCAGAGTGGTGTTTGTGCAGAGTTCCGCCAATAAATCACAAAATACGCATGGGCGTGTGTATGGCAAGCCCTTTTAACATTTAATCCGTAGGGGAAATGTTAATTAAAGATGTCTGTAAATCAGTTTTGACTAGTCGAAATGTAATTTCCACTAGTGAAAACTAAGTCGCTACTAGTCAGCCCTACGGATTAAGGGCTTGCCACCTCCTGCAAGTATCGTGACGTTGATGCGTTTGACCTTCAGATACTTTGATGCATCTTCTGCCAAATCCTCATAGAGTGAGCTGCAGTGGCTTTAACACGACCAAGGCTGCTTCTGGTCATCATGGTTGATCACAGCCACTAACTCTCAGGTAGTGAAAGCTAGAATTAGAAAACAGCCTATTTTGTATGTACTTTATCTGTAAAAATATCAGATTAGCAACCGTAACTGAAGGTTACAAGACAACCTCTCAATGTGGTTTTAATTCAACCCTGTGGTTATTTTTAAGGCCTTAATTTGTGGCATTGATGTAATGGGTTGTGTTATAATGCTGCTGTTCATGGTATTGTACATATCCCTTTTGTGCTTTATGCTACTTTTTGTTTTGTTTTGTTCCCAAGATTGTTGCGTTATTAACAAAAAAATTACAGATGAGTTGTTAAAATTATACGGGCCAGTCAAGAGGATTTTAAAATGAAGATTAAGTTCCTATTTCTAATAAACATTTCCTTTTCTGGATAATAATAATAATAATAATAATAATAATAAACTTTATTTATATAGCACC
>JAVQJV010118794.1:0-30209 GCA_036024995.1 Gadopsis bispinosus
TGTTTTTTGTTTTTTTTTCTGTGGGGGGGGGCGCCTCCCCCCCCCCCCCCCCCCCCCCCCCCCAGGCCGGAACACCTTTCCACCAGCCATGGCTGTGTGTCGTCATTCAGACGCCAAACCCCCCCTCAGAGGATGATCCCAGTCCTCCAGGAACCTGCTCCTTACACAGGACAACGACGCTTTTAGATGAACATGTGCGCTTTAAGCGTTTACCGCTGACCCTGGAACTGGCAGCCCGGTTTGGGGTGTAAAAACTCACTGCTGTAAGTGCGCGCACACCGGATTTCACCGGGAGGCCTGCAGCCGCAGCATCTTGAGCTGACAACTGCCAAACTAGAATAAAAGCGTTGCCACAGAGTTCCTGCCACTGTAAGTGCAGGCGTCAACCCCACGCAGCCACTGCTGAGGTCACGTCAGTGGGTGGAAGAAGAATTCAGGGGTTTTACTTCAGTAAAAGCAGCTCGAAAGGACTCTGCTACAAGTAAAAGCCCTGCGTTCAAACGCGTGCTCGAGTACAAGTAGCACCACCAGTGGGTTATAATTAGAGGCGCATTTATCCTGTTTGTTTGCCTTTTCACATTTCACATCTATTTATCACTAAGGCTTCATTTCCCTGAAGCCACGTGTAGTCGTGTTGTGGTGACTTCTACAGGCTGCATGCAACTGACATAACATGTTGCCCAATCTGAACCTTTCGAGTTGAAATGTCAGGATGAAGGAGCAACATATTATTTGGGGGTGGTGGTGAGCAGGGCTTGTGAGGAAACCAAGGTCATGTCCTTGGAGATGTCCTCCCTTATTTCAGGGAGTGGGTTTTTACACATGGTGGGTGTTTAAAGGTGTTTAAATCTGATATATATATATATATTTTTTTTTTAACTCAACATGCTGAACTTCTGGCAGGAAGTTTAAATAGCAGGGATTAAAGATGGCAGGCTGGCTGCTTTCTTGATTACATGTTCTGTTGTGCACTTAACCCCAACAAACTCTAATGTTATAACCCAGCGGTGGAAAGCAGGCCAACTGCAGTGACTCGAGCACTAAGCACAGTTTTAAGGTGGGCCACCTTTACCGTGCCAAATATCTTCATACATCTACTCCACTGCAAGTCAGAGGGAAACATGGCCTCGTTTGTATTAGTTGCTTCCACGCAAAGCACGACACGCTGCTTTTACACAATGCAACTTAGACTAAGGAACATTTAAAACGCTCGACGGTGACTTGTAATGGAGCATCGCCCAGTTCAAAGCCTCCACCCGCGGCCTTTGTACTCGCTGCTATTCGGTATCACGCAGCCGTGCGTCGCGCGGCACTACTTTATTGTACCGCCGGCCTGTGGAATGCGCGGAGGGACACGGCGGCTGCGGGGCGGCCGGTGGTGAATTTTTCCGGCGTGTCTGAGTTCTCCAGGGAGGCTACAGGGTAAACACCCCGCTGCTGCTCCGGGACCCGAGTCCGGCCGTTTGTGGCAGTTAGCGGGACACACCTAAACACGCCGGGGCCCCTGATAAAGCCCCAGTGTGTTTGGGCAGGCTTGTCCAGGCTTTCTATCTGCCCCAGAGCCCCCCCCCCCCTCCTCCTCCTCCTCCGTATGCGGTTCACCGGAGTCCCTGCAGCAGCCTCTGCAGACTCCAGCCTTCACCTCACAGGCTGCGAGTGGGAACTTGTCTGAAAAGGCTAACAGAGAAATTCTTCGGGGCTTAGCAGCGCGGCGGTTCGTGCAAAAACAATACTTTTGAAGAGCCGCGGCTGTTCGCCGTCTGCTCGTTCCGGGACACACAGTGTCCTCTGTCTCCCCCCTCCCCAACCTTGTCTCTTCAAAGGGCACGCAAACGCACCATTTAACATTCGACGAGCTGCAGCTTCCTGCAGAAATGTGACTTTTGAGTCCAAAGTCTGGATATCAGAGGCTCCTTCATTAGAGCAGTAGTACCAACGTTAGGGGTCTTCATAGCCCAAAGGGCCCCCAATGTAAATCGGAGGGGTCACAAGATGATTGAGGAGGGAATAAGACAGGAAAAAAAAAAGTTATTTCACACACATTTGTTTTCCCTCTAACCTCTCTCAATTATTTCCCGTTATATTTTGGAAACGTGTTTTGTCAGACTTGACAAAGCTCATCTGGATCCTCAGGAGGCCGTAACCAACTGTTTACAGGCTAAAAACTACTCGAGGCACCTGACTTGTAAAATCAGTGGAGTGCACCTTTAACGCTTCAATTAAATGAAATACTGGCAAACTCAAGATGCTTAACATTAACATGCGTAAAGCCGCAGGTGCAAGGAAGAGAAAACCATCCACCCAGCAGAAGACGTCCACTCCACAGACATGCACTCACACTATTTATAAGCTTGAAAAACCAGAAACATTTCCAGATTCTTCCAGAGAACAGGGCCAACGCAACTAAAAGCACTCTGACCAAATCTGGATGTCTAAGTACAGTCAGAAAACCACCACATGCCTGAGAGGCCTCACTGGATTTTGGTCAGCGAGCAGGTCCGAAGTGAGTGCAGAAAAGAAAAGAAATAAGCGGAAAGACGACGACGTCTCCAGAAGGTGTTATTCATCACCCAATCAGAAGCCACCCTTAAATTAGATCACAGAATAAGTGTGCATTAGGCCTTTTCCATGGCAGATATTTTGAGTATATCGGGAAAAGCGCAGGTGTAACCAGTAACATTAAAGATGGCTATTGTATTTAAGTGTCCCAATAAGCCATAACCAGCATGCACACTAACTACATGGCCAGATATTATTAAAGTTAGTAGTTACACCTGAACTCTTTCTCCTTTGACATGTCAAAATGTCTGCTCTTTCAATGAGACTTGCCAAAGGTATGACTGGATCACGTGCGTAATCTGTACAGTACACAGAGCAGACTATACATGGCAGCTTCGCTATAGATTATATACTGTATATTATACATGTATGTGTCAGTTATGTTATGACCTTCTACGTGACAGGGCCACAAAAATAAGGTCAGAATGGAGGATACACGCCTCAGGTGATATTATACTTAAATAGTGACAGAGAAATTTGTTGGATAATAAGATAATACCAAAAAAAGTAATAAAATCAAATAAAATGACAGTGAAGCTGGGGGGCTTTTGGGGGCCCTCTGGGGTCCTGGTGCAGCTGCCTGCTTTTGCTGGTTGGTAATCCAGCCTTGGGCAGAGGAATCCAAATCTCAAAGAGCTTTGTTTTACTTCGTTTTTGAGTAATAAAACGCCCCTTTTCAGTCACATAATGCATCAAATGCTCCATTGAAAATACAGTTACAACAGCCGGGTCTTCTCGGTGCATCGTCAGCCCCGCCTGGTGGTCAACACGGAGGAGTGCAGTGCAGGCAACATGGCGGCCCCCGTGAGGACGTTGTGCTGCTCAGGTGAGCCAGAGGTTATTCACTAAACCGGTTGCGTGTGCGAGCCCCGTTATGGCCCCACGGTCTTCTTGTAGCCGCCGCTGACCTTTGACACAAGCTGCCTGTTCGAATAACCGCCGAAAATACGGCGACGCGCCTGGAGGCTAACGCCGATGCTAACAGTCGCGTCCGGCAAAACTCTCGGTCAAACGCAGCACGTTGCGCCGCACATGTCAGCTGATCGTGGGTGACTTCACGGGCTGCTTTGTGTCTCTGTACTTTCGCAGCTCTGAGACGCGCCGGCAGGCAGTTCAGCACAACGGGTGGAGTCCAGGGTGGGGAAAAGTGGAGGAGAGAGTAAGTTCCCAGTCGGTGTTTGTTCACTCTGCTGTCTCCTGGGTGACCTCTCACCCGGCTGTGCGATAATTCAGGGACACAACTCACTTTTGAGTGCCCATGTGTACATTTTGGGGATTTAATGTGTGACATTTAATTTACAGAAACGATATTAATAGAAAAGTAATGTTCGTTTCGTGACCCACCGACTCCAAATCAACACCAGACATCTTTGCTGCACTGGACAAATCTGACACTCAGATTTGATTCTAACGCTTGTTCTGTTTTGTATAAATATTTGTATAGAAGATGTAGGAGTTGTTTGTTTGTTTTCACTAGCATCCATGTGATGTGAGTCCAAAATCATCGCCAAAAAGCATCACTGGGGCCTTTTCACGTTGTAGATGCATGATCTCATAACGTTTGTTTGCTTGCAGACATGGACTTTCCCGAAACGGCACAGAGTACGGCCCTCTGACAGATCTGCCCGATTGGTCGTTTTCAGGTACTATTTATTTGGACCCTTCTTTTTGTGGAGTCACACATATTAGGAGGCGTTTCGAAGCAGCAGAGGCCAAGTTCAGAGCTCACATAGCGACGGAGCGATGAGATCCACCCTTTATGTGCAGAGCAACTGGGCTCACTTGACCTCGATCTTATTCAATTCAGGGTATTTTATTTAGCTAATGGCAAAACAGGTGGCCTCTCCTCCGCATGTGATCTAGCACACTTTGTCATTTCCCACGCGTGTTTGACGTTTTCTTGTCTGTGTATCTGGACAGATGGCCGAGCAGCACCTGTAATGAAGGGCCAGCTGAGAAGGAAGCAGGAGAGGGAGCTTATAGCGGTGAGTATCGACACATTCGCTCCTTCTGTGTTTGCCTTACGTGCTCTTTTGTCTGTAACCTGGGCGCTCGCTCTCGCAGAGACGTATCGTGATGCTGAGCTCGGAGGTGGACGGGGGGATCGAGGCGTGGCGCGCCAGACAGGAAGAGGCCACAAGAGTGCAGGAGCACCAGAGGTCTCTCTTACTCAAACCCAAAGGGAAGCTGTTAATGAAGAAGAAATCTCAAAGTTAGAAGATATCCTTCTCCTGAACGATGTGTTAGTGGTCAGCTTGTTGAGTATATTTATGAGGACTTGTGGCTCCTCTCCTGCTTTACAATTTGTGTTTTTCAATTTCATGCATTCCTGCAATAAATGGAAAAAGAAATGAATCCGTTATGCTCGTGGATTTGTGGGCTGCTCGGTGCAGGAATCTGTCCAGTATGTGAGCGACGACGTGCACGGATAGTGTTATAGGCGTCATTCCGAGTTAATGTCTCTCAGCTTCCACTAGAATGCAGCGTTTCTCCTCTGTGAGGCTGTGCGGCGGCGGCACAAACGCCATTTTGTGCTGGTGCAGGGCTCAGAGAGGAGTTTTGTTGAACACGCAGAGGAAGGGAGGAGCTGGCAAACATAAAGTAGCTCTGATTCAGGGCCTTGCTGCCTGTATATATATCTGTGTGAGAGAGCGAGTGAGGGGTTCACACACTGGCATAATGTAGTAACTCGGTGTTATTACTCGAACTAGTCCACCTCTGTGGAGCAGCTTAGTTTAAGTGAACGGTGAATAAAAGGGAAAGCGTAAGTGAAAAATTGACAGTTTGCACAGGTTTAGTGTCAATGACTGAAGACAAATCTGCTCCAAAATCAAATCTAAAAGTAAAAGATGGAACTTGTTGAGTCTTGTGGACAGAAAGGGGTGTTTCTGGCAGCATTTGGGTTCACATCAGGCTTTGTGTCACTTATTTAAAGCAGCTTGGTTCTTACTTTTCGTGGCCGTCCTGCAGCCTGGTGCCTGGAAAGATGGTTAGCTGGCTGCAGCCGTGTTGGCAGACGGTTTCGTCCCACAGAAAGAGATATTTTGCTGGTATCGGCTCATACTTTTAAACTGTGTGAAGCCTTAATCGACACTTTTGCATCGTCTCAGTTTTTTAAGCGGAAAACATAAATCGGCTGTGAGGAAGTGGCATGGAATCTAACTAAAGGCTCTTTTGCACCTTTTTTTTTTTTGTTTGTCTTAAAAGCGTTATTACCACACCGATTGACTTTGACGAGAATCAAACTGAACTTTTTGTCGCGTGTGTTTATGGTGTAAAGGGACGTTTTGCTGAGCAGCTGTGTCTTTGTTAAGTCAGCACTAATTTCGAGAGACTTTGACTTCTAAACAGACTATTTACATTATGAGGTCAGCCTCTCCTCGCTTGCTCTCTGCTCCCTTCCTCCTCATGTTTTTCTCTCCCTCCATCTGCCTCTGTCTTTTTTCTCTCTCTCCCTCTTTGTCTCGCTGCAGACTTCAGCGTTGCCCCACTGTAATTAGGGCTGCTAGCTGAGTTGCATATTCCTTTCTTTGGAGATGGGAGTTTTCTCTCCCCCGCCCTCCCTCCTCTTTGTCTTAACGTCTTCATACATTTGACCAAAGGAGCTGACTGTTTGTTGTGTTACAGAGGGCGTGGGAGGACATTAAACAGGCCACAGAGGGTGTTAAAGAAATGTCAAAAGTGGTTAACAAGGTGACATTTTTCCTTCTCTCACACACACACACACACATCCTCACACCTGCACCATCAAAGACCTCCAACCGCACCGACGGTGAGAAATGTAACTCCTCATTCTTTCTTCTTGACGCACCATCGTTTCACATCCCGCTTTTCCCTGAATGTCTTTCTCCTCCGACTCCCCCCCCAATCTCTCCCTTCCTCTCCTCCTCGTGTTGTTTTGGTTTTTGGGGAAATGAGAACCAGATGTTGCTTATTGTGCAGAAGTCAGCGATAGAGGGCGTTTTAGGGGGGCACAGGGAGGCTGTACGTGAGGTCAGTCTGCTCGGATGGAGATTAGCTGACATGCCGCTGTATTTTAACCCGCAGACCAGAAACAGGGAGGGTTTCCTGGCAGATTGGACCAGGACGGGGGCTGCAGGAGGATGAGTAGTTCCCCCGGTGCAGAGTCGGGGAGGGGAGTTTGTGGAGGGTCTGATTCAGCAACTCCTTCCCAGAGACCGCTTCCTGACCTGGGTGTTCCTGGAGTGTGGGGCACCCTGGGTAGCATGTTTGACAAAATTACACACACTGCATGACTGTATGAGAACGGGCGCTGCAGGCTGCAGTTATCCTTCTTTGTTAGCTGGTCAGTAAACCACGTGGCCTCCTCTGTGCTTTGGATATTTGTTTGCTTTTTATGCAAACTAATTAGCATTTTGGTCAGAACATCAGAACATATTATCCTTCCTGCTCCTGTATGTCAGTTTGTTAAAATGCTTCTGCTGAAGACAAAGTTTCTCCTGTGAAACATGAAGAGAGATTTGAAGTGTTAAGTCTGCAGTTGGGGAAAAATTACCTTTTACCTAAGAACAAATACCAATACTTTAATGTAAAAATTTTATTAGTAAAATGTACAAATCAGTTCAGAAGTAAAAGTGATCGCGATGTTAGTGTTATGCTATTATGACATGTTTTTTATTTAGCAAAGCATTTTTGTATATTTTGTAGCTGGTAGAGGAGCAAATAGTTTACTTTATATGCAGTTAGCTTGTTTAGTCCAGTGGTTCTCAACCTAGGGGTCGGGCCCCTTCAAAGAATCGCAAGATGAATCTGAGGGGTCGTGAGATGATTAGTGAAGAAATAAAACGGAGTACTGCTTCACAGGTTTGTATTTATTTTTTTGACTTTTTGTGAAATATTGGATAGTTTTACCTGTTTGAACCTCAAACTGTTATTTAGACATCTGAAATGTGACAAGGTGCCCAAAGCAGACATTTGTTTTGTAATGGGTCGCAAGCCAAGAAGGTTGGTAGTGACTGGCTTAATCTATACCAATGTATTGTATTTTATAAAGTCTATAATGTAAAATCTTCAACTAAAAAGTACATGGTAGTAAGTATAGTTGTCTGATAAATACAGTGGAGCTAAAAGTGCAATATTTGCCGCTAAAATGTTGTGCAGAAGAAGTAGAAAGTAGCATGAAGGGGAAATTCTCAAGTAATGTACCTCCAAATTATATAAGTACAGTACTTGAGTAAATGTACCTAGTTGCTTTTCCAGCACTGGAAGTCAGGCAAAGCGAGAAAATTAAGAGAAAAAGAAAAAGTGCCGTTAAAGTTACAGTAGAAAGGAAACGGTGCCATAATGTAGGTTACCCAAACAGAGTCTCAGGTTGAATTGCAAGCATCTGTCCTGCCCACTTCCTGCCTGGCATGGAGAGACAGCCACGCTGTATGAGTTCAGCATTAAAATGGCTGAGAGAGAGAGCGAGACAGAAAGGAAGCCAACATGGCTGCCAAAGGTCTCATCTGCGTTCATGTACGTGACCTACAAGACACGACGGAAAGAGCAAATGCTCGCCAGACAAAATGGCCAAAATGAAGTGAAAGTTGTGTTGACTGAGTGTCTTGAGTTATTATCCCTGTCCGCCCACCAAGATGGCATCACCGCGACAACTTAAAAGTTAAGTTTCGTCACTGGGATGCGATGCAGGAAAAAGAAGAGGCACAGAGGAAGGTTTCTGGCTGCAATTTAGTTTATAGGTCCAATAATGTCCTAATAATTTCCTAGAAAGTTAACAGTACATCCTGAAGGAGGTTCCTTGAAAGAACTATGTAATTTGGTTATGTTAAAGGGAGCATGGAGACTGTTCAATTGGTGCGCTCAGTTAATTCATTCCAAATAATTGATAGTGTAACTAAGAGCATTGCTCACGACCTTCCAAAGGGTCACACAACAATATCAGGGGTTGTGGGACAATTAACATTATAAGAAATCAGGAAGACCTTCACAGAATTAAATCTGTTGTCCTCCCGGAATTCCTGTAATCTTTGCTTTATTTCTTGTGAATTACTGGATCGTATTACCTCTTTGTATTCAGGCCTCAAAAATGACCCACTTCTTGCTTGACTTGTTCATAAAACCAAAACCAAGTAGACACGGCTTAATTTTAAGGGAGCTACAGATGTGTATACATTGGTGCACAGCAGCATACAAGTCAACAAGTATGTAGAGTGATGTTTGCAATAATAAATAAAATATGCCTGTAAATGCAAACAAGGACAAGTCAGGACAGTTCTTTCCAGGAAACCTCTCATGAAATCGTTTACGGGACCTGTTACGACCTGTGAGATAAAGGATTTCTGTAACATCAGTCGGCAAAACAAACTTTTTTGGAACTCTGATTCTGATTCAGGTTCAGGGTTTTTTTTTTTTTCTTCTCAAAGACACTTAAGAAACTAAACTCAGGGATTGATGGACAACGCTGTTGCTGCAGTCTTTCAATTTCATTTGTTCTCTTTGTGAATAAACTCAGCACCCTAAGTTGAAACAAATTACTTTATTAATGGGTAATAAATCATTTGATAATGCTTTCTGGATCTGCTGTAAACCGCCAGTAGGAACACATTTTGTCTCGTGAAATACTGGCATTTATCCATTTTTAATTCCCTAATAATAATGTTGGTAGTCGATTAACAAATGCTTAATAAGATCCTTTTTCCAGAAGATATGGGGTCTGATTAGTCAAAAGCAGTTTTCAAAACCTGGCAACGCAAAAATTGTCCTTACTAACGCACTAAAACATAAGAAAATGTTAAAAAAAACATCAAAATAGCCATTATTTAAAATGTATAAACCCTTTATAATGGGTGCCTTAATATAACGTATAAGTATTAGGCTTTTCCTGAACAGTTCAGCAGTGTCTGTGTATCCGTCTGTGATTCAGTGGAAGCTTCTCTCGAAAGATGGATCACTCATCACAGTGATTGTGCACCAGAGAGATCCACTGAGACAAATGGAACCACCAGGTGACGGAGAGAGAGAGAGACAGTTTGGCCTCCTTAGTGGAGGAGGGAAGTGGACGAACAGATGTGAGTAGAAAGAAAAATAGAAAAGGTGGGGTCAGCCAGGTTAGTGTACAGTATATTCATTTAAGTCCACAGTAAAATAAAGTACACATTATGCAGCAAAATGGTCTCTGTCGGTGTTTTACTATTATATTTATCATGTGTTTGGATTAATATTACCGCTGCTTTAATGTGTATGTTGCATTTTACTGTAGTCGTTTAAGGTTCTCCTAAGTTGCATAAAATGAAAACAGTCACGTAAAGTACAAGTACCTGTTAATGTACAGTACTAGGGTAAAAGTACTTTTCACGTTCCACCACTGTGCATGGAGAGGAAGGTTAAGACTCACAGCACTGTCGTCTCTTCTTGTTAAAATATCTACTTTATTAAAGAGCACATCCAGTGGATCGACTCCTCACTTTGCTGCAGTGATGTAAAAGTGCACTTCAGGCCATTTCAGTACACTGTTGAATGTGTTTGCTGTCCTGCTCAAGGGCACTTTGCCCACTGCTTAAGACCCAATCAAAAACTAGTTTAAAATCTGCATTTATAAGGAAGCTTTTATACATTAATGTAAGCGCTTTGCAAACAGGGCCGTAAACCATAATTTTTTGAAACCATAATTGATTTTCAGCCATTTTCTTTTTATGTGGCTGGTTGTTTGCCTCGATCGTGCGGTTGTTGTTGTTGTTTGCCGTTGCTCTGATACATTTACAGTATGTGAGGAGTTAACACAGAGAGCATGAGGAAAAAGGGGGGGGTTGAATGCGGGAGGAAAGGGCAGAGAAAGAGAGAGCAAAAACAGACCAGAGATACTTGTGGTGAGAGGAGGAGTGGTTTGAGACTGAAACCTCATAAAAAGAACAATTTTGCAGCGGGTGAGGAAATAAGAGAGAGGGAGGGGAGGGAGGCTGCTTGCACAAGGATTTTTTTTTTTTTTTGGGACAGAAATGTGCAGAGGGAAAAATATCCCCAACCCTATAAAATGATTTCTGTTTAACTGCCCTTCTCACTTCTCTCACCTCACCTCTCCTTTCTCTTTCGTTCTTTCACACACTGTTTTTCTTCACACGTTTCCACAATAACGTGTAAGAGGAAAGAGCTTTTAAAACACACACACACACCTACAGTGCACACACATTGTGCACGCCGCAGCCGGGCTGCTTGGCCCGAGAGGTTCAGATGATTCAGGAATACCAGATGCTCAGCTGGAACGTACTTCTCTGAAAAATGCGACCGCTCCATCATTTTTTCCGACTCGTTCCCAGGCACATGACTTCAGGCTCCACGTCCAAAACAGCTGGTGGTGTGGTGCAACTGCATCCAGACGGCTCCACCTGTGGCCCTCCAGCAGGCAAAAACCCTGCTGCGGAGGGGGAGACACACTGCAGATCCTGTCTGTCTTTGCATAATGTCTCGCTTTCCTCCTCAACAGGAAGCTCAGGATCAGGTTATGTAGGGCGCCACATCTCACATGAAAAGTCTGTCGCTTGATATCTCAGGATTGTACAACAAAGGTTTTGAGAAGCAACTAAAGGAGTTTTCTTAGTCAGGCATGAAAATAAAATCAAAAAGTTAAAGTACGTTAACATTCAGATTAATTGAGGTGCGTTTGTATATTCATGATGCCATTTTTTCATAACATTGTAATGGGTGGAGATTATTGCCGTAAATGTGTTATGAGCAACTAATGGGGATCCGAATAAACAATAAAATAATGCAGAATAACAAAGCATACTTAAAAATTTACAGCCACTTGATTTTTGAAGTTTGGTCAAAAATGTCAACATTTCAGAAATTAAGCAACAGAGGTGCTTTTTTAGCTTGACCACTATGTATTTTGGGGTTTGACGAGCAAAGAGTGGGAAAACCAGCGGATCTCTTCACACGACCACAGCAAAGCAGCTTTGTCTTCAGAAGAAAAACAGTAAGATGATTAATAGAGTGTTAGAGATGCATTTCTGTTGCATATCTGGTAAATATTTGGTGTTTACTATGCGTTTTGTCATTTTTGGGGGCATGTTTGTAAAAGTGTGTGTGTGTGTACATTCAGGTGCTGGCGAAAATATTAAGAATGAAAAAATGTATGACTGTTTGTAGAAAATAGTTTAATTTCACTTTATCTAATGAAATACAAAAGTGAAAACAGGCAGGAAAAAAAAAAAATCTCATTCCATTTTATTGATATGATCATCATTATAAATATCATTACCATTATCATTGTTATTAACTGAACAAATTCACCGTAAATTTTGATTCATGTAAAAAAAAAGAAACAAAAAAAAAGACAAGAAGAAAAAAATAAAATCATTGAGCACCATCAAAGTTCATAAATAGCTTGTTATTCTGTGCCAACATCTGGGTCATTTCTGGTGTTTCCGAGTAAAAAGAAACTCCCTGAACTCACATTTACCCCCCTGATCTGATCTAATTCATCACATGCTGAGTGTAAACTGGGATTCATTTCCATCATTGTCACATTATGCCTCTGTCCAGCAGGACTCCAAATGACAATGTAAAAAGCAAAAAAAAAAAAACCTTTACCAGGATAACAATAATAACAATAACCATACTTATAATAACAACAATTCCCCATAAACAACGATAACAATTAAAAATTGCATCATATGGTTGGAAAATGTACTGCTTACTGACACAACGGGGGAAGCAGCTCTGCTCATATTCGTCAACAAAAGTACTGCAAAGCTGTCATTTGTGAGAGAAAACATCAGACTTTTTTAAGAATTTTTTTTTCCAGTCTGGCTGCTTGCACTGAAAGAAGAGGTTTGCCTGTGAAGTCTGAGTGAACCATGTTGCAGTTGCACACTGCAGCTGAACGGACCGTCAAGGGGAAATCGCCTCCAGCGGCGTCGTGTTAAGCCTGACTTTTGCTGACAAAATCTCGGTCAAACAAATACTAACCACGAATCCTATCTGTGCATGTTCAAAAGTCTGCATCAATTGATACTGACACTGTGCATAAGGGACGTGCTGTTACACTCCATCAAATCCATCCAAAAACCAGGCAGGTGAAACTGAACATTGGTCGTCTTTGTTTAGCAGTTGGGAGGGAACCTTCTTAGTAGCATGGCTAGGTATCGTTTTAAAATTGAGTACCTCACTTTGAGAAATATGAGTTATACTGCATATATATCTATACACAGAAACAGCACAAGAACTTTGCCTTGATAAAATGGTCTAAAATTGGCGAATTTGTGCTTTGATTCCGGGACTATTTGATCAAAGAATAAGGAAATAAGGTTACAAATCAATAATCATTCAATGCGTGACAGTTTTTAATACTATGTGCAGTAAACACATTTCAGGCCGTACTAAAGAAGTGGAGAGCTTTGATACCCAGCCCTACTTAGTGGTAGAGAAGAAATCAAAACAATGCAGGAAATGCTGCTGAGCCCAGTATCCAAACAATGTATTCAAAAGCAAAACATTGTTATGCTGAAATGAATGAATTTCAGAGTAAAACCCCCCCCCCAAAAAACCCCCAACAGCAAATGTATTTCAGAGCAAAATCTCTCAACAGACAGGATGAATTTCTGTAAAATCCAAAGAAATGAATCTGACAGCAGTTCAGCTGGAGTCGTCCAGTTAAAGGAGAGGAAGGAAGGAAGGAAGGAGGGACGGTTTTTGTTAATACCTGGGCTGTGAGAGAGGAGAGGCGGGAGGGGCGTCGATGATGAGTTCTTTGTATATTTCCCTTCCCTAGAGATTGCGGGTATTTTGTTAATCTCTGAACGCAGAGCTGAACATGTAAATAGTTAATATACAAATACACATTTTCCTGATTCCAGTTTCTAGGGCCTTTATCGTTTTTTTTTGTCTCTTTTGTGGCGCATACAAACCACCCAAAACTTAACACGTCGTCCCCCTTCTATCCCCCATTTCTTCTGTCTTTTCCTCAGTTGCGCTCTCCTCCTCTTCCATTTCTTCCCCCTCTCGGTTTCCGTCCTCACCGGGCCCTCGTTCTCCCTCTCCCTTCTCTTTCTGTCCCTCTGTGGCAGTCTGTCAGTCACCCCGTCGCTCTGTCTACACCTTGTCCAGGAGGGATCTCTGGCAGTAGAGGAGGCGCCGAGGCGTGCCGTACTTTCTGAAGAACAAAAGCGCTCCCAGAGTGACCACAACCAGCACCAGCAGGAGGAGAGGGATCACCACGGCCACCGGCCCGGCCCCGCTCTGTGACTCCTCCACCTCGATGATGATCACCTCTTCTTCCCGACCCTTCTTGGGCTCATCGCTTTCGCAGCCCATCCAGTCACTGAGCACGGACTTGGGGTAGCCGGACTCCACCTTCATGTACTGGTTGTTGAACTTCCAGTACTTGTTGGCTTTGTAGAAATAAGTGTAAGCTGAGGAAAGTGGAAAGATGAAGAGATGTATGTCAACAACAGGGCTGCAAATTATTATTTTCATTATATTATTTTCATCATCTGCCAATTATTTTCTCATTTAACTGGTTAATTGTTTTGCCTGCAAAAGGTCAGAAAAATTTGAAAGATTCCCACAATTTCCCTGAAAGTGCTTGTATTGTCCGACCAGCAGTCCCAAACTCAAAGATCTGCAGTTTATTATCACGTTAGACAAAAGAAAGCAGCAAATCTTCACGTTTGAGAAGCTGGAACTGAGAAATGTTTGGCATTTTTGCTTGATCGTGGCGAATTGATTGTCAAAATAGACGGCAATACATTTTCTGTCCATTGACTGTTCAGTTAACTGATCTTTTCGGCCCTACGGGTAAACAACACAAAATCTTACAAATATAGACATCCACATGATGAACAGGGCGGAAAACTCACATCCATCTTCACTCATGATGGCGGCTCTGATGTTGTCCGGTGCACCGCTCCACGTGCTGATGGGCTTTGGATAACCGCTGTCCACGGTGCGAGTCTGCTCATTGAAACGGTAGTACCTGCAAAGGCCACAACAACACGACTATTAAAGATCTACAGTATGAGAAACTATTTGCTGGCAGAAACAGCTTAGGACCAATTTAGTAGAATAACTTCAGCAAAAGACGTTCAGCACAAAGTCGACAGTGCAGAACTGACTTAACAGATACGACTTTAGATATGTGTGGTGAACACCGCATAGAGGACCGACTCACTTAGTTCCTCTGAAGAAGTACGTCTGTCCTGTCGGTGTGTAGAAGAGAGCAGCATCGATCTTGTCTTTGGGTAGTCCGGTGCCCAGGTCTTGAAGGATCTTGGGGGAATCCTTGTCCATGCTGGACTCACTGAAAACCCAGTACCTGTCACCTGGAGACGGAGGGAAAAAACAACAGGAAGAAGGGAGGCAGAAAACAGAGAGGGGGACGGTCAGAGCAAAGAAGAGATCAAAGAAGACCGGTCATAATAGATAACATGTGAAATTCATCACTGTAGCAGCTGGCAATGGCGCAATTGTGCTAAATCTGGTTCCAATCTATACTCCGATGGAACCTACCCTTGAAGAAAACAAATTTTCCATCATCTCTCTCGTAGGCGGCGTTGATGTTTGAAGGCAGGCCCTTCCAGAAGTGACTGATGGCCATTGGGTAGCCTGGCAACACCTTGTTGTTACGCACACGCCAAAACCACTTGTCCTGCAAATGCACACAAACACACAGATTGGAAATGCACATTCCAAGGTGGGAGTAGTTACTAAAATCAAGCAGTTGCAGTTAATGCATTTTATTACTGTTGGGTAAAACCTCACTTTTATTTTGAAGGAGCACTGTATTGCGCAAGCGGGTAGGTGGAGTTTAAATAGCTACACAAGACAAACAAAATGTCTTAGAGAGCCTCAGTAGGTCTTTTTCAGTGAACACATTCTGACATGTTGCAGTAGGAAAATCACAGGCGGAAATAATAACATAAGTGATGGCTGAAGTCCAATTAGCTGCCTCAGTTTCAGGGTCCTGGTGTTGTGCATGCCAGCTCACTGTCACACTGTCGATGGTTTTAGTAACACCTGTGCTTTTTCTGCAACGCTGCAACGTTTGAGTGTTTGAGATAAAGGGGTCTCCTTGTACCTTAAATACAAACTTTTCCCCTCTGAGGATAGCGATGGTGTCAAAGTGTCCCTCACAGATGTCTGGGCCGTGATCTGGCTTGTTGGGCTTGAACGGCTTTGTGGGTGGAGGGGGAGGAGGGGGAGCCCCAGACTTGGTTCCTGTGGGAAAGATGTTGTGAGAGAGAAGAGTGAAATGGTTCATTTGGAGGAAGACCACAAACATAGTTCAATGTATGTATGTACCAACACTATGTTGACTCTCAGTACTGACAGCATGAGAATGAAAAGGCTGTGGATGTTACAAGAGGAACGTCACTGCAAATATATCCAACAAATTCCCCTCTGAGAACAACCCACCGTAGATTGCCTGGATGCCTCTGCGGTCGTCGTCTGGGAGCTGGAAGTTTTCGGTTTCAAACCACTGGTAGAAGGGCGCCATGATGGCAAAGGGGTCGTTGGAGTGCTCCAGACCCAGAGCGTGACCCAGCTCATGGACAGCCACCAGGAAAACATCATTACCTTCAGAGGAAGAGAGACAGTTTAGTTTTCGTTTCTTCCGGGATCTACATCTCCCCGTGCACTCTTCTCTCACTGTCTTACCCCCTTGGTCGCTGTTCCCGGTGGTCCAGGGCTCGGCGAGGTCAAAGTGCGTGTCTCCTCCGATGCCGTGTCCGGGGAAGTAAGCATGAGCCAGGAAGCCGCCCTCGCCGTCGAACGGCGTACTGTCGCCATGGAAACCCTCCGCGAAGGAAAGCATGATGTCTGCGAACTTGTCGACCTTGTCTCTGATGTGGCTGTAGGGGATCTCCCTGAAGGTGAGCGGGATCACGCTCTCCCACACCTTGAAGGCCTTTCGGATGGCTTCATATGTGGCTCGCTCGCCGATCTTAGGGGTGTAGTTCTGTATGCTGTTTTAAAGAACGGAGGGACAGAGATTTAGGGTCGACTTACACTAACACACTACAGAGAGGTAAGGAGTTAAGTAAGAAAGTAAAGAATTATTTATGTAGCACTTTTCAAAACAAACGTTACTTGGTGCTTCACAATAAAAGCCTTTAGCACAAATTATCAAACATTTAATAAATGAATTGATTGACAGAAAAATGAATTGGCAACATGTTTTATAGTCAGTTAATCATTTACGTCATTTTAAAGAAAAAATGCTCAAATTCTGTAGCCCCCACTTCTAAAAATGGGATTTTTGTCTTTTTGTCTTCTTCTATGATAGAAAACTGAATACCTTGTATGGTTACATTTTATATATCAATCATAAATAATAAAGAAAATGATTTTAAAATGAATTAATAATTTCTTTCAAGTTTACCATCACATGGCATAATAACTCATATTCGCATGTGAAGCTTAAGTAGTAAAATCCAAAATATTGTAGGTGTTTACCTGAAGGTCACCTCAGACTTGTCCCACTTCAGACCCTGTATGGCGTATCTCTTCCTCCTCAGGTTGCTTTTCAGCGCCGGGCCGAACTTGTCTGGGACGCCACACCGCGGCCGGCTCATCGCCCTGGCAACAGCAAAGTAAAATTCTCAACTACGTCAAATATTCAGACTCCTCTGAGGGACACATTCCTTTTGTAAGTAGTAACCATGCTTCTCTTCATTCCTCTTTCAATCGCAAGATGTCAAGATGATCTGAAGGCCCTGACGGCTTGATAATCTCCAGTATTAATCTGTGCAGTTGTGTGTTATAAACACTAAATCGGGACTCACTCTATCGTGTTGGAGTCTATGGAGCCGGTGACAGTCAAACCATAAAACCTCTGCATGGCTGATATTGCTGTTTCAATGGACTTTGGTGAGCGGATGGCCTGGGCTCTGACATCACCTGGAGGCAGGTAGCCATACTGCTGCAGCCAAGCCTGCAACAGAAAGAAAAGTAATGCAAAGTTAAGCAGGAAGCTCCATAAGATATGACTTAGAATGAAATGTCATGAGGATGATCACATGTCATCTTTACAGGTGGACACAGTTACCTCTAGCTGTGAACAGGTGGGCTTGTCAAGAAGCCATGAAAGCACCTCATAAAAGTGAATTTAGGTGTTTTAGTGTGATACAGTTTAAATGCGTCTGACTGGGATCTTAAAGTTTCACACCATCAAGAAAGATTTTCTAAGGGAAACAGTTCTGTAAGACCATGTCAATCCCTAAACATGCCTTCCAGACCAACTAGTTCACCGTGCATGCACAATGAGCAACATATATTCTACTAAATCTGAATCATTCAAGGATTATTTAACTTCAAATTACACAAAGAAATATATACAGTATATTCTCCAGAGAACAACCAGATGATGAGCACCTGATGTAAAATTACAGTGTTTACATTGGAGCCATATACATGAAACAAATATCATCATTCTGTTTTCGAGGAACAAGAGCATCTCCAACAGTGATGTGGATTTGCTTCAACAACCTCATAGTTTATATGGACGTTATGAGACACTGAAGCTGAAACTTCAAATGAGTAGGGCATTATATAGGAAAATTCTTCTTCCAAAAATGTGATATCACCCATCTGATGAAGTGAACACCTCAATTTCCTCTTCTTTTTCTTTTTACATTTTATAGGCCCAACAATTAATACACTAATGAAAAATATAGATAATGTCATATAAGAGACTATATTTAGGACAAGGAGGTGGGATTGCAGTTGCCTGCAGTCTTTCCAAACAGACCTTTAAACCCTAAAAACCTACTTTATCTTGGCTGCTACACTGAGTAAGAAATGTTTTGGTATAAAACTCTGTGCTTCCATAAAATACAACACGCTAAAAAATCTCATTTACCTGCTGCAATATGATGATATTGTTACTATATGAGACTTTTGTTTTTTGAGTTTTGCAACACATAATTAAGATCTACTTCTTTCTGTTTGACGTTCTCGGTGAGTTGCACCGTCTGCTGACGTGCCAGAAACAGCACATAAACCACCTGAAATAATCTTGGAAAACGTCGCAGTCAACAGAAAAGAAGGGATTGGCCACTCGTGTGAACCTGTGGGTGTTTTTCTGCTTCCAGTCAACTTTCAGAACTTGCTTGCACCTGCTTCTATGTGCTGTGTCACACAGATTGCATGGTGAAAACATGGCTTTTGTGTGCCGAGCCGACTTGTTAACCTAAATGCCCTCCGCTGCAACAGCCGACACACACTGATAACTCAGCATGTTAAATTTATTGTGGTTTCTTCATGTGACTGTGACAATACCCTGTTTACGAACTCTTAAAAGCCAACAACAAATCCTCACATGCCCCCCCCCCCCCTTGATTTATGCTGAACTCGTTCCGGGAAACTTTGTTGTGGGGTCACGAGAAAGGGATGAGAGAGGAACTGAAAGCCAAATAAAACACAACATCTGAAAACACTGATGTCATTTTAGTCACGATGACCCAGAACGCTGTCTAGACTATCGCGGCCAAAGACAACTGGCGGTCATAACACTGGAAAAACATTTTCAGCAACATTTGGGTTCTTCAGTGTTTAAGATCTCCCTGCCACTGCCTATGTCTGTCCTCCACTCTTCTCTCTGTCTGCCCTAATGTCAACCAAAACCACCACTATTTATCGTTACACATGAAAGGCCAGCCTATTCTTTCCACTGCCTGCTGCTGGTGGTCTAACCAAGACTCCCATAAAGGAATAGTTCAAGATTCTGGGAAATGTATACTTGAATTTGCTTTCTTGCCGATAGTAAGATGAAAAGACTGATAACATTTTAATGTCTGGAGCTAGTAGACGGTTGGCCTAGCATAACGACTGGAAACGGGGGGAAATAGGTAGCCTGGATCTGTACAAAGATATAAAAATAATCTGCCTACCAGCACCTTTTTACAGTGATAACCTTTGCTGAACAGCAGCCACTTTGGCCACAAAAGACAAATAAGGGATCATAGTAAATGCTAACAGTAGCAGAAATGGAGAAGCGTCATCGAGTCAGTGAACTACAACAAAGTTGTACCATTAGCCATCATAAGCTACTGGTCATAAAAGACCAAGTAGCATGTATTGAGTTGAAGGGTGTGTTTTATTAGCTATAAATTCTACTTTTCATTTATAAGAGGATGATTGTGTGTATTCCTCTTTCAAGAGTTACGTAATCTCACTAACCCACATTGTTTGTTTCACCTGTCAAGTGTAAAAATGACATTTTGTGGTTTTACGGGAGTTTACGTGTGAAATACCCTGGTAGGCGTGCATTTTTGCCACTGGAGACAGCCAGGCTAGCTGTTTCCCCCCGTTTCCAGTCTTTGTGCTAAGCTAAGCTAAGTGGGTATGAGCTGTAGCTCTATATTTAGCAGACAAACATAAAAGTGGTATCTATCTCCTCATCTCCTGGTCAACCTTTTTTTAAAAGCTTAAATGCATCTCGAACTGTGTGTTTCCACTTGCGTATTGTCGGTGGAATTACCCTGAATTCCTCCATTAGCGTCAGCTAAACCTCAGATATCTCTCTTATTCCACCATTGGTGCTGTTTTTCTCTTCAAGCCTTCCTCCATCAAGTGAGGGGAAAAGCAGCGGGGGAGGGATGGAAATGTAGCAACGGCAATGGGCAGAACTACCTGGCCTTATACTGCCTGGGCACACACAGCTATACTGTTAGTCATGTGGTCGGCAGAGAGGCCGGAGAACAAGGTTCACTTATGACAACCTGCAGAGAGGCAACTTATCCCCCTTCTCTCCATCTCTGCACATTCCCCCTTGCACTTTCTTCAAGATTTATCTGGATTATTTAAGCATCTCGTCTAATCTAATTCATCTCCTGAGTCAGTCTGCCCCTAAACACCAACCAACTTGACTTTCTTCGCCTCTCCTCTGACTGCTGCTAGTGTGTCCTGTGGCTCCAGTGTGGTGACGCGTCTGCTTCTATAAAAACACTCCCCCGAAAAGTCTCCCCCACACCGTCAAGACCTCCACTTCTCTCCTCTAGTCCCGAACTGCTCCACACACCACCACCTCCGGTTGGGACGCCAGGTATCCCAGCATGCACCCCTCCTCCCTGGAACTCCCCACGGCCACCATCAAAGCTCCTATTTATTGAGACTCGTACATGGCTGGTATTGTTGGCCTCGGGGTAGCTAGGTAAGCTCGCTGCGCGGCCATGTGTGGTCAAAGGTCTGGCTACTGGCTTGGTAAACACAAACACTGGGCCTGTGCAATGTGTGTGTAGTGACGTGAGGTCTAAATGTATAATGCACAGACACTGAAACACAACCTGCATGATGTAAAGGTGGAAGGAGAGGTCGTTTCGAAGTGTGATGTATACATGGATTCTGTGACCCCACTGTGACGATACTATCTTATGTAGAGCTGAAAATGTATTAATTGGACAGATTTTGAACATCATTTTAACTCTTTTAAGCAAAAAGCAAAGATTTTTCCTGCTTCTTAAATGTTAAGATGCTGCTTTTCCTTGTTTTAAACTCTAGTAAAATTAACATCTTTGGATGCTGGACAAAGTAGGCAATCTGAATATGTCTGCCCGCAATCAAAAGAGTGCATGAAGAATGTTTTCTTTCCTGTGGCCAGCTTTTCTTTTTTATCTCACAGAGCACCTTAAGTTTCCTTGTACCTACACAACATGAGTAACGGACTGATACATGAACATGCAAGCACAAAATTTAACTAATAAATGTTTTAAAAGAGCTACGACCTCAAGATCATGTAATACAGCGGGACCTACTTTTTTAAGGGTATACATTTTAAATTAAATTAGCATGAACCAGTTGATACACAGTGAACCCGGAGCTTTCAGAGCCCCAGCTGAAGTTGTCCAGTTGGTACCTCACAACACAAAATCACCCAGCGAGTACGAACGATGAGAAAATGTGAGTATGTGCGTGTGATCACAGGACCCATCACACATTGTTTCTCACTCTGTCGTGAGACTGAGTTGTCATTTGTTTTGCGGGTGCCCTATAAATATATATATATATATATATATATATATATATATAAAAAATGCCAACCACAACTTCCTAGTAGAGTTATAAAGAAGATGAAAAAAAAATTCCCCGGTACATTTACAGCTGCTTTGGTGAAAGACATGAGTCATTGAGTCTGAACATATATCACGTGGACGTTTGTCTATATACTAAAATAAACTAGCAATGAAATAAGGGTAAGGATGTGAGTTTGTGTACACAAACATTTATACACTTAGCAGTGCAGTAATGTGTCTGTTAAACAATGCCAAAGTCCGACTTTTTGTGTATAGCAACGCTGCCAAGTGTCACAACACTATTTGTTTCAAGCAGCCTCTATAAACCTCCACTGCTTAGTTTGTAGTTTTTTCATTGTGATTTTCTCCAGCCAGACAAATTAGCTGGATGCTCAAATCTCATCCGGGCAGGAGGGAGGCGAGAGGCTAAAGGACAGAAGAAGATGATCTAAAGAACAGGGTTACATTAGCGAAGGAGAGGTAAAGACATTAGGAGGAAGAGAGCGGTAAAAGAAAAGTGGAGTGAGAGACAGAGGGGTTGGGAGTACGGCTGAATTCAAATTTGAGGGACTGAGTCAGTTGTTCCTCTCGTTTGGGTGCCAATGGAAAAAGCTGGGAATTCGGCTCACGAGTGGCTGAATCTCCCGTTGCCTTCATTTCTTGGCGTCTCTGAGCCAGTTAGCATTAACTCATACCAGCGGTGTGCAATAGTTTTTCATGCATTCCGTGCATCAAACAGGTCAAATGAAATCACCGGATGGGTTCAGTCTGCTTCAGTGAAACCTTATTTAACCAATGCGAGCCAACAGTAACTGGAACACACAGATTTCATATGGTGGTAGTGATGCAACTGCAGTGATAAATACCTTTAGAACAAGGTTTAAGAACAGCAACAGCACCATAGGACTCACTATATATGTACATATAAATGCAAAATGTACAGCACCTTTTTGAGGTATTTCCTTTGTATGTGTCTTTATACCTCTACTCAAAGGCAAATATTGTACTTATCACTGCACTACATTTGGCAGCTTACGTTACTAGTGACTTTCATATTTTACACACAAAATATAAAAAGAGCTCATAATAAACTTCCCAACCATATTTAAGAACCGTGCTCCTCCTAGACCAGTTAAAATATTAAGATAATTACTTTCTAATGAGGTGTACTTACTTTATTAATACTTATTACTTCATTTATTAATTATTAAGGTTACAGATTAGCCATAAGATATTAATAGGGACAATTATTGTGTTGCCTAGTTGCGTAAAATCCATTTGGCTGGTGCATCCTGCCACTCTGCACAATGAGTGCTTTTACTTTTGATACTAAAGTACATATTGTTGATACAACGTATGTGCGCTGACGTATCTAAATGTTTCTTTCCCTCAGCTGCATTGAGGGTCTAAGGATTGTAAAGCCCTTTGAAGCAGATTTGACATAAAGAGGACTGAGCTGACTTTGCTTCCACCAACAATTCATGCAACCTTTCAGACTTCTGTCATAACCGCGTCTTACAAACATCTATGCAGTGTTAGCGTTTACTTAAGTAGCAATGCAGCAGTGTACAAATATTCAATTACACAAAAAAGCAAAAAAAGAACAGTATTAGCAGCAAAATATAGTAACGTGTAAAACGTAAAAGAACTCACAATGCAGAGTGGGCCATTTGTAAATCGCATTATTAGATCATGAATGATGCATTAACATGTATATACATGGGTTAATTTTAACGTTGTAGTTGCCCGAGTTGGAGCAAAAGCTAAGTATCAATAACTACAACTTGTGAGAACTCAGCCGTCTCCACGACAACAGAGCAAACTCTGATGAAGAGTTTCCAGAAAAAGCTAGTAAGTAGACCTTGAGTTGGGAATTTTGTTGTGAAGGTGATCATGTAAATGTACTAATAGGCTCCCTGGTCCAACAACAATCGTTTTGCATTTAACAAACTATACTGCTGGGTAGGTTAGAATAATGCACCGTATTTTATAAGCTGCAGTAATCATTTATTTTGTATGTAAACTCTTAATCTACAAAGTAACAGGTAACATCAAATAAATATACTCAACTACAGTACTTAGTACAAATGTACTTAGATACTTTGCACGGCTGCCCGTAGTCTTTTCATAGGGCCATAGTGGTGTCTCTACCTCTACCAGGTGGTTGATGTTTAATCTAGATTTTCAGTCCGGCACATCTGGCCTTCAGCTTTACTCAAATCCAACCGGCTGAGCACCTGAGACTAAAAACAGTAATCAAAATCAAGATCAAAATCATGGTAAAAGTGCATCCATGCTCAAGGCCATGGTGGAAACGTTCTCCCTTTGATGTCCTTTGAGGACCGTTTTCTTGGGCGCAGGGCAAAAGTAAGCTCCCTTTCTCCCCTGAAGTCAATCGGTTTCTCATTACGGGCCGATACCGCTGATTATTTTGACATTTCATTAAGTGACAACCACTGCCTTTTGATGCTACAGCAACAGCCACTCTAGTGGAGATAAAGAGAATTGAACCCAGATGTGCTTTGACCAGATCTGTAACTCCTCTGCTGGGATCAGCCAGACCTGTGTCTCCAGATAGCAACAGGAACTCTCCTGACTCTCTTTCAGCCAGATATGGAGAGATCCTGTTTAAGACCCCGTTGTTTTCGTTGTTGCCCACTTCCTTTGCACACAAGGTCCCACTAAGCTTTTTATTTGAGTAAAGAAAGGTTAGACAAGGCAAAAAAAAACGATGAATGAAAACAGATGCCGGAGGCTGCAAAGGTACTGCACCAGAAGCAGCTTCGTTTTCAGCGAATAGTGGAAGTTGTGATTCTCTATTGGTGGAGCTTCTCGTTTCACTCAGCATGGATTACGTGGGATTAGTTTGTCAGAGTGAAGTCAGAGCGGGATGTTCAGAAGTTGGGCAACACTGATAAACCACAAAATTCCTCTAAAATCAAGTTTCTCTGCCTGACTTCTGCTTTCTCAACCCTCCAAACCCTCCTATAAGGAGCGTCCTCTACTTTCATTAAGCATTTATGTCACTCGGGGGTTATGTCATCTTTGTTTCTCCTATCTGTGCTGTTCCAGTTTAGTCTGCTTTCTCCACACACAGACAAGTCTATCTTTTGATGACAGGGTTCACATTTTGCTCTCAGGTGATGTAACCCTGAACCCATAATCAACTCTTATCCTCCTTCTGCACCAGGACTGACTGCTGCTGTCTGACAGCAACGCGGCCTGTATCAGCAGACGAGACATTAACTCTTCACATTCAATCCTGCACTGTGGGTTATTATCATTTCAGCACTGAAGCGATATGTACTCTGTTTACAGACATTCATCACTGTGCCGGTGTGTTCGCCACAGGAGGGCAGCTGCCTGTGGAGTCTTATAAACTGTCTCATTCTGTGACTTATCCACCATGTCTGGCTTTACTCACACCAGCAACTTGTGGTTAGTGACTAAGGTCCTCCTTCGCTCCTTCACACATCCTGTCCATCCAAGGCCCACGGTACAGACACTTGTATATCGTAAGTATGGACCTAAAATTTGCTCTGTGAATCAATTTCCTGTGGCATCTCCCTATTAGTTGTCTTTTACAGAGAAGCACCTTAAATCTGCGGTTCCTGACAGTATGACTGCTGTGGTGCTGTAAATGCCCACATCAAACACCCCAACAGAGGAAAATGGAAAATGGGCTGAGACCAGAGGCGCCCAGGATGCTCGTACCCAGCGTTTACAAAGCTGCACGCGACCTGAAGACAAAATATGTTGCTTAGTTGCAGGTTAAACTACACTTTAGGGCCTGCTGGTCTGCAGGTCTCCCAGACGGAGGAGCGCCTCATGTCCAGATTGTTGTGAACGCAGACCAGCTTGCCGGCCTGTCTACACAGGCAGATGAAAACCATTAAACCCCCCGCACCCACACCCACCAGAACAAAGCAGCTCAGCTGAGGTTTCTGAAATGTGCTCTGCTGGATCCACCCCTCCTCCTTCACAAGCCACAGGAGTTTAGACTCACGGCAGTTTGTCCCCTCTGGGTGAAGTTTCATCTCTTGTTACAGTTTCTACTCAGTAGACTCAGCTCTTAGCACAGAAAGACAAAGGTCAAGAGTGTTTGGGGGAGGGAGAATAAACATGAGGGGGGACGTAAACACGCCCTCCCTGGCTGTTACAGGATCAGAAAGAAAAACTGCAGATATCAGTAAGAGTATAAACCCCTGTGGTGAGACAACAAGGAGTTAAAAATACAACAACATGAGTTACTTTAACATTTAGGCTTCCTGCTGCACAACACTGTAAATACACAACCTTCAAGGACATAGTGCAGAAGTGTAATTGGGGAAACCACTCAAAAAAAAATGCTACTTTCAGCTTGTCTACACACAACAGCTTGCACGGCACACTTTAAACTCCAGCGTGGATCACTTTGCATCGCCTAAAGTGAACGAGTCGCGACTTCAGACTCACCTCGGCTCGTAGCACATCTGCAGCGACGGAGGTCAAACCGCAGCAGCAGAGACCACAGGCCAGGGCGAGGAGCTGGGGCAGCATTCTTCTGTCTGCAGACTGCCCCCCCAACAAACGGTCCAGGAACCGAACTTTCCGCACGAGTCCCCAAATCTGCCGATCGCCACTCCGTTGTGCTTTCAAGACGTGTCTTTGCTCCTGTCGTGTCCGCATGGACACGTTCTCTCTCTCTCTCTCTGCGCAACAGAGACTCAAAGTCAGAGCGGAGGACAAAACGCCAAAATCATCTGGTGGCTGGGACAAACTAAAGCTGCAGTCAACTAAAGCTCCATAGTTTCCTCTGGTGGGATTGTCTGTAGCGTGTGGACGTGGTCAGAGAGAGGGAGGGAGGGAGGGAGAGGCTCCAGATGTGCAGACGTCATTTTCTTTCATGGCTGACAGCTGACCAGATGTGTCAATGCGCCGATTAATGATACAGAGGCCGATATGAGCAGTGGCTTTACTTTACTTAAGTAAAAGTAGCAATACCACAGTGTAGAAATACTCACAATAACTCATAATTTTACTTAAAAAGTACAGACGTCTTAGCGTCAAAAAAGTCAAAGTACTCATTATGCAGAATGGACCATTTTAAAATAATATATGTTATATTATTAGATTATAATTATTGCTGCATTAATGTGTTTATTTTCCCTTTAATGTTTTCTGGCAACGTTGGGGTTAGTTTGAATGTGTTAATGAACTGCTGGGGAGCTTGTGAATGAATCAATAAAGTTTTATCTGAACCTATAATTATACACCACAATTTATTTGTTCATTACATGTTGTATTATTGACTAGTAGATTCAGCTATTAAATGCATGCAATGGGGTAAAAGTCACAATATTACCTCCTGCAATGTAGTGGCGTAGAAGTTGAATGTAGCAGAAAATGGAAATACTCAAGTAAAGTAGCTCAAAATTGTAAAAATGCTTGCTTAATTACTTTCCACAACTGAAGCACTAATAAAACAGTCCTAAAACATGTCTGAAATAATCTGATTACTTTTTCTTCCAATGTTGAAATGTGGTGGAGTAACATGAAGATGCTGCACTTAGAATAAATAAGCACAGTACTTGAGTAAATTTACTTAGTTGCTTTAGTGTTTTTAAGGAGTCCTGGAGGTCCCAACCACATTTTTGTGAGTTAAAACTGAAGCTTATGGGTGATGATGGATGGATATTTGTGCGAACCGAGACTGCCACCTTGTGTCTACAAAGAAACATGTCACCCTAACTCCTTATAGACATTCGCCGCCTTACAGTAATATATATGATATATATATGTTATATATATATATGTGTATTATATACAGTATTGTGAATACGGCTCAGATTCCGTGTAAAACATTTAATGTGAAGAAAAAGACAATGTAAAGCTTTATGAAGGGAAACGCTTTAGCCCCGCCCCCCGTCAGGAGCTACAATATACGGAAGTGGATCATAATTTGTCAACAAGGAAGGCCGACTGACATGGTAACGTACTGGACTCTGGACGGTTTTATTTTTGTCGTTGTGTCATGTTGCTGCCGCTCCTGGACTACATGGTGTGATTTCTCTGGTACTAAAGTCCCCCGTGTCGCGCTCGGAAACCTTTTCTTGTGGTGTCGCCGCCTAGAAAACGCGTCCACACGAAGACCGAAGCGGGGATGTTAGCGTTAGCAGTTAGCAGCTCGCCAGGAAGCTAGCTAGCTAGCTATTAAAGCTCTTGTGACTGTTAATGGCGAGCAGCTGCCCCCCCCCCCCTCTCTCTTCTTCTTCTTCAAACCGAAACTATCTCGTAACCTTTATCTCGGGACGTTTTCTAAACTTGCAGGGAGCCGAATGAGGTGTTGGTCGAGCAGAACTCGAGACCTCCGTAGTTGTACTTTGCTGGGAATGATAGAAAGAGTTTGAAAGAGTTTGTTTGGCGAGGATTTAATCTCGGGTTAGTGCCAGCATTCCTGGCGTCATTGTCGAGAAGCTTATGGGAAGGAAGTCGCTATGGTTGTGTGATTGGGTACGTGAGTAAACGCAGTGTTCTAACATCAAAATAACGCCAACTTCCAAGAGACCCGTGGATTGTTTTCCTGATATATAACGATGATGGATGGATTATGGATGCTGCTTTATATCACACTGATTTTCATTATCGGTTAATCTGCTGATTATTTTCTAATACGTTTGTTTTGTCCGACCTATGGTTAATAACCCAATATATATATTTACTTTAGTATAATAGAAGATTGCTTAAATTATTGTTTTATCACAGTAGTCGAGTTTAAAATATGACTTGTTTTTTTGGCTGACAACCAGATACAACACCCCTCTTACTTCATCTTCTCTTCTTTCACTTTGCAGGCGAACTCTTCCTGAACTAAATGTCCTAAAATGACGCTTCTCTGACACTTTTTTTTTTTACCCTTTTTAAGTCTAAAGTTATTTTTATAATTTCCATCATTTTAGAGGAGGCACATTACCACAATGACAGTCGCTTACAGACTCTGTGCCCTGCTAGTTTTCACCATAACGGGTAAGTGAGTAACTGTCTGGCTATGAATCTGTCTAAGCTGCCTACTTTAAATGTTTATCAAGCAAAGGTCACGTTTGCACTCCTCATGGCTCACGCCGTTTAAGATCTCAGTGGGTCGTGGTGATAAAACACCTGCCTGACTCGCTCTGTTTTTGCTTATTTTCTCCGCAGCATGCAGCAGTTTTGAGCCTGCCCTCTCCTCTGGTAAGGACACAGACTAGTCGACATGTTATCTCATGTTGTGACTGCGGATGTCGTGAAATAATTTTTCACTGTTACATTCTGGTTGCATACTGTTCTCTAACCTACAGTTTGCCATAGTGATCATAACCGCAGATGTCAGTCTGAGGAGATCATATTTAACAGGACTTTCACTTGCTCTGTGTTTTTGTACAACGCTACTTCAAACACTCTTTATCAAATGTAATGTGAGAACATGAAGCTTAATGGGTGTAATGAAATTAAGGTTACATTTTTTTATTTTTTTAACACCAACACTTTAAGCTTCAAAAACAGGAACCTGTTTTTTGCTCCTTTGTTTTGCTGTTTGTCAGCCCGCTGTGGGCATTCCCTCCAGGTCTTAGACAGTAAAGTGGGAGAGATCAGGAGTTCTGCTTACCACAGCTGGTCCTACCGCTTCGGCTCTACTTATGACTGCTGGGTCATCAAGGGTTCGGAAGAAGAACCTATTGTGCTCAGGTAAAGGCACTGATGGAATTTGAAGTGCCAGACACACAGGACTTTTGAGTCTCGTTTCCTAAATGAGGAGCTGAGACTAAATTATTTGCTGTTAATCAGAGGCCCTCTGTGATACTAATACACTGGATTGAGCTGATTGTCATGTAATTTATGATGAGACGCGCTGTGCAAAGTATTGACTGTTTTTGCAACATAGAAAATATTGGGCAATCAGAGCTTGTGGGATCATGTTCAGTGGTGAAGATGTAATGTTATGAGTGGCCCATATGGATTACAACAAAACCATTGACAAACGGTTTATGGATAAAATAATCAGCTAATCCAGCAAATTATATACCTGGAAAAATCAAGAAATGTGATCACACTGATAGCAAAATCATTTAAAAACCAATATTAAAGGCATAGCCTCCATGGTATAAATTGTTCAAATCTCTTGAGTTGATAATACATATAGTCTCACTTTTGTCTAAACATGTTGCCTCTCTTTGTGCTTTTATGTAAGTGAGGCTGTGTGTTCACTGATTTTTACTCTAAATCTTTTCTCAGCTTTTCTCAGTTTTCAGCACGCTGTAAGAAGGAATGGGTGTCTATAAAACCGTCAGCTGGTGGTGAGCCGGTTGTCCTTTGTGGCTCCAAGTTGCCGCAACCAATGGAGTTCCCAGGGGGAAATATTACAGTGATGCACCACTTCCTCCCACATCAGTTCCCTGTGTCATCTTTTCTGTTGAACTACGCCAGAGGTATCATAGCATGGTGTTTTTTTGTCTTTTGTTTAAACATTCGTAAAGTATGCTCCCCATCTACCTCGTCAAGGAAAAAGTCAAAGTGTAGTAATGTGTCAGTTTTTTTTTAAATAGGTATTGTGACGACCCAGGTCGTGGGTGTCGTCGTTGTGACTGGAAAACACACAATACCAGTGGTTCTTTCTGGAATTCGTTTTATTTGATCGCTCGTGGGTTGTTCAATGCTCTCTCG
>JAVQJV010118795.1:0-16333 GCA_036024995.1 Gadopsis bispinosus
TCACTGAGTCCCGGACTAATCTCATTGAGTCCCGTTTACCTGGACTAATCTCATTGAGTCCAGTTTACCTGGACTAATCTCACTGAGTCCCATTTACCTGGACTAATCTCATTGAGTCCTGTTTATCCCGACACAATCGCATGGTGTCTGTTTTGCATTCACTCACTACTTTCTTTCTCCCTTATAACCTTCACTTCTTCCTTGCGTCTCTTAAAATAAAAAGGTTATTGCAGATAGCTAATTGAAGGCTAAAGTGAAAAAATTATAATGATAGCAAGCAACTGTCACAATGATGGTTTCAAAAACATCTCAAAATCTTTAGCTTCCAAAATATTTTTGGACATAATCATTCAGAATGTATTAGTATTAACGGATAAGGTCATACACACGCTGGTTTATTCACCATCCCACGGCCCCAAATTACTCACCAGAGCACCAGAAATGTATTAATCCGCAGATGAAAATTGTCCCCGAATTAATGAATTTCCTCCTGTTTCAATAACATTTTCTAAAAACTAGTGTCCAGCTGTTGCAGGAAATTAAAGAGCTACTTTCAAAATCTTTTTAGAGCCGCTGTAAATTTTATTTGCATCTCCAGGAGGATGCCGTGGGCTGGGACTGAGTGCCACAGAGAGGGGATGGAAGCCTGAGTACTGAGTATAAAACATAGAACAGCGCTATTTGTTAACTCGTGTTTGTCATGTAGATAACAAAGAAATATCCAAAGATTTAGTGAACCCCCCGGTGTCGTTAGGACACAGAGGTAGCTTCATTACCTTCGACGGCCCACGTGAACCACAGCATTCAGGTTTATGCAGCCAAATACAAAACACGTTGCTAATTACCCTGCACAGTTCTGCTGATCCCTTCTCCCAAAATCCGGCTGTTTAAAGGGCACGCGATGACCATTAAAATAGTTTGAAACCTGATCCACTGCTTTCAGCGTTCACTCACCGCTTGCAGCTACTGTAATTAGTGCACAGCGTGACGTGCACGCCTCCCGCTGGTCGCAGCCTCTTTTCATTACATTCTCTTTGTCACGTCAACAAACAACGTTCAGAGAGGCGAAGCAGCATCAACAGTTTGATGTGATGCGGGTGGCTATTAACGGTGACGTGCTTTCATTACAACCAAAACTAGGAGCTAAGAAAGAGGCTAAAAGTCCACAACAAAGCCTGTGGCCATACTTACAGGAGCCACGGGCCGCAAGCAGACTGCTCCAGGATCAGCAGACCGTGGCCTTTCTCAAAGGATGTATGCACTATAAATCAGAAATTCACAGAGATTCAGGACAAAGATGTCCTTCACATGAAAGATTAGTTGCAACAACGCCCTTTTAACAGACTCCTCACATCGTTCAGCTGTTATTTAGTCGCCCATGAATGTGACCACTGTTGCCTTGTGACAATACAGCGACTGTGTTGCCGCTGTAGGTGGGTCATGTGACTCCTCCCAGCAGACTCTGTGGGAGAGAAGGGGGGGGAGATAAGGTGAAGTTTTAGATCTGAACCAGCGAGAACGCAGCCTGAAGCAGGAGAGAGGAGACGGAGTGAGAAAACTCCGACGTCAGGCAAAGCTGTGCGTCAGCACGGACTCAGACCCGACGGGACCCGACGGTTTAAAAAGCTCGGCTCCTGTGAGGCCTGCTGCCAGGCGAAGGAGGCGAAGGAGTGTGTAGCTTCCTACGTTTGACTCACAAAGTCCTTTTGTGGTGAAGTAACACAAGCAGCAGAGAAGGGGAAGGCTGCTGCTGCTGCAGCGACGGAGGTCAACGGCAATTAAAAAGTTTGCGGCGGCATTTCGTTTACAACTTTTGGAATCGCTAGCATGGCTCGGGGGCTAGCCATGCTGCAGCCCTAATCACACCACTCGTCGCAACACGCAAGAACGTTTCGAATCCCTCCTCCAGGCCAACACTCACCCTCTGCTCCACCCGGTAGCTCGTCTTCCTGTTGTCCATCTCGTGGTGACGTAGGCGCATCCCCACCTGCACTACAGACACACACACACACACACACAAAAAACCTTTCTAGGCTCTTCTGGTTTGGAAAAAATGGATAATACGAAGAGTAATAATTGACTTTCTTTGCAGTTGGCGGTGGCCTGCCGGCGTTCTTTTTCTGATCATCGCCTGAGGGGGAAATGGTTTTTGGGCAGCTGGTGGCTTTTGTGCTGCAGTATCACAGTTAGATTCTGGGACAAATTGGCAGCAAGGCTGACTCTGTGAACCACATCCAGCTCTCCCAACACATGCATTTTTCAAACGAGAGAATGCAACAGAAAGTCTGCGGGTGGAGCGTTGCTGCAGACGCCAATTTCACTGCTCTCCACGGCCACAGCGTGACCTTTGCACCAAGTGTGTATTTCCATCACGAGGTGACAAAAATCACATGTGGCTCTGAAGACCAGATTAGTGCCCGTCTCTCTGAAACTGCTCATCTGTGAGTGACTGTACGCGAGATATTTGCCTTTCAAAATTGAAATGGGTCCAATAAATTAAATGTTTTAAACGCTGGCCAACAGTAGCTGCAGTACACGTCAACGTTGGCCGTTTGTGCGTTTGAGAGTTTTCATTGAAAGACAGGAAGAACTATGACGTGTGCAGACACTTTGTGGCTGTGTCAGGTGCAAGTCGTCTTTTTAAAACAAGTTTATTCGTACAGTTTAAACTCAGTTCGTAAATACAAACGACACAGAAAGTATAATAAATGTAAGAAGAGTTTATGGACATAATTCACTGCATCATTACAATGTGTGAGGATCCTGGTACAAAGAGGACTAAACCCAAACCATTACATCCTGTAGGTTTTCACACAAAAACCGAGAAGTTAAATTCTCAATCTCACAAATCTCAGTTTTTCCACACTTTTAAAAATCTGTAACCTGTGATGGAGTCCAGGGTACCTTTATGTTTATTAAGAGCTCAGTACAAAAAGTAGCTCGCTGTTTTTACACTCAGCTGGTACATGTGGGAAATCTGGTGTTAGAGTCCAAGTTTTGGGTTGTTGTTTTTTTTTGCGCTCCACTGAAATCACACCACTCATTTTCAAAAGGTCACATTACACATTTCTGTGAAGCCAAACATACTTGAAAATATACTGGTTAGCATCTGTTTTAGCCGCCAGGATGTGCATGATTTAACTTCTATTTTTGTTTTTTACCAAATAAACTCTCACACGGTTCAAGAAACACAGAGCTGAAATGTACATCATCACTTGCGTTATTAAACCCACAAGGTCAGACTTTTTGAGCAGAACCGGACAGCAGCTGCCTTCCTGCACAAACACCTGAACGCAACATTTTGCCTTTGAACTAAAAACAGCACACGAAAACTAGGACACTGAGGAAAGCGACCATCGCTAAACAGCTGACCTGGAGTCGTGTTGGAGACCTTCAGACAACACAGGCGACGTTAATCTTTAATCACGTCCTCGACAAAGAGAGCAGCAACCAGTCTCCCTGATCCAACTACAGGCCGCATTTCTATACGTGTGCGTTTCCATATTCACAGTTCAGGTGAAGCTCTTTGGATTTACACAGACGTCGTTCGTCCTCGTGCAGCCTTTCAGCTGAGGCAAGACACCCAGACACCCAGTCAATATCTCGCTCTCAGCTTTATGGGCTTCTTATTCCAATAATCCAAGAGAAAAGTGTCTCTGTGTGTGAAGAAGCAGAAGAAGCTATTTTCTTAAAAGACTTTGCTGCACAAACTCATATGAAACCTTAGCCTGCCTCCCTGTGAGAAAGACGCCTGACCTTGAATCGTCCTCCGTTAGCCGTCAGTGTTGTTGAAACCACAAAGTTCGAGCCGTCGAGTGAGAACTGAGGGTCAAGTTTGGCATTCTGAATCCTTTGAAAGTTGTTGTTATGAAATGAAATAGAAGGGAGAGGGTTTTAAACCAAGAGAATTTAAATTTGACTTGCTTCCAGTCACACAGATGCAGATGTCTGTTGTTTTGAAAATTTTTTGACAAAAGACAAAAGCTTTAATGACACACCAAGAGGAATATCTGTAGCCCGAGGTTAGCCGACGCTCAGTGAAACACGGGCTAATGAGCCAATTCGCCAAAGCCCATTTTCCAGGCCCCCAGCAGCTCAGAGACGCAGATCAAACGCTGCCTCTCTGCAGCCTGGCCTCGCCGTCAGAAGCGAGCAGCGCGGCTTAATCTGCGGTGGCACCGGTTCACTCGGCTGATAACGCGGCAAACAAGAGAGGAGGCGTGACCCGGACTGAACTCTGCCAAGGCTCAGCGCGAGGGTCGGGGGGGGACAGCGATCAAATTAAAATACGCTGAAGGAAATTTAAGTATATACTGAGGAAAAATGGCCGGTGCTGCTCGACAGCAGCTTTGCACAGAGTCGCTATTTGTCTGAATATTTGTCTTTTTGTACCAGGACAGGATCTGGAACAGCGGTTGCTGCTCTTGTTGTCTCGGCGATGGGAGCGGCTTCGGATTTACAAGGTGCACGAAAGAAGGCAGAAAAGGGTCTGGACTCAAATAACACGCTTCATTCTTAAAGAGTTTGGACCGTTTTCTCTGCAATAAAAAGCTTCATTAACACCTGACAAAGCTCCAGGGTGTGGTTTTTCTGAAAAAAAAAAAAATGAAACCCAGAGAGTCTCTTTTCCTTCAGTGGTTTTTATTTGCACGTCGGCTGCGTTTTACACTCGAGAGACAAAAAGAAGGCACCAAAACCCTATGGAAACCAATTTCACACATACAATTACTTGTGCGCCATCAGAGCGACGCACCATGAAGATGATGAGGACATCAGCGGAATGTGGCAACAGCGTGAGATAAAACACAGTAGACTGCCGCCTCGTGACCGTTTGGGTAGATTAAATCCAGTGTTCCAGTTTCTGTGCGGATCATCGGTGAAATGGCATCAGGCATCAGGCATCGAAGTAGCATAAAATATGACGGGATGAATCGTTTTCAATATCTCTGCCTAACATGCCGTTTTATCTCCAAAGCGTCATTTGAAAACAAAGCTGGACGACCAGGATGACATTTGGAGACGTTTCAATTTTTTTTCCTGTGAAATGTTCACATGTACCGTCTGTACGTTTCATTTGCCAACATGAAAGACTAGATGCATTTCAAAGCCCTCACCACACGGGCAGGAATACAGTTACATTGGACAAATATTGGATCATTTCAAGTTGTCAAATTTAAATATAGAGCCTAATAAGAAATACTCGAATCATCCCTATGAAACGTGTGCGATAGCCTTGTATTGTAAGATATATATTATTGTAAACTCGCTGTAAGTTGTAGCAGAAATGTTAGTAAATGATAAATTAATTTGGTCCAGTGACGCTCGGCCTGAGGGAGCGGTTGACTTCCTCTTTCTTTCGCGATGAAATCAGACGCCGACAAATTCAGACAGATAATTTTCGCATTTTTCTCAGATTGCCTGAAACCAACTTTAAATCCCCCAACTCTCTTTAGACTTCCTGCTGAACCATCTGCTTCAGACGTCACTGACCTTCACAGAGAGCTGCACCACGTCTCCTCGCTGGCCTCTGCAGCCAAAACGGCTTCTTCTCCCGTTTGTAGAATTTGCAGATGTTTCTTTTGTTGCCGGGGAGGATCCAATGACTACTGCAATCAATTTGAACAACGCCTTTTATTTTGGCATCTTTGAAAACCACTCCATGAACGGCAGTTTCAGACTGAAGAATGAGGAAAAATGTAAATACTCAGGATGGGTGTTAACTCCAGTGTGGAGCCAGGAAAAGGAAGGACAGAGGACTCAGCGTGAACACGCCATGTGATCTATAAACCCGATCAGCAACATAATGCACTGCGTGACGCCTGATCAGTGTCACCCAGAATATGTGCGTTAAGCACTTAAAGAAAAGAATCAATCTGATCTGATTTTGCATAATAGTGTTAATGAACTGCAATTAAGTGTGGACTATGGAATCAGTGAAAATATTCTTTGTCAACATGTTTAAGTCTGATTGATATCCGATGATCTGATGATTGATATTTGGGTTTTTCAGTAAACACATTGGGTTTTTCGTTGCACGTTTTGGTCTCGGCCCTACGACTGCAGCCCTCTGTATTGCTTCCTTCTCACGCTTGGCTTCCGAGACTCATTCAGCACGTTCTGTGGAGCAGAAGAACAAGCCGGAGCTCACTCGCAGCAGCACAGGTCTACACACAGCACACTTGGAGAGAGAATGCAAAGACCTCGGGCCCAACAGAACGGCGACGACGACGACGACAAAAGGAAAAGAAAAGCAGGTCTGTGTGAAAGATCTGAGCTCAGCAGGAGGGGAGAAGAAGGCGTAAAAACAAAAGCAGCTTGTTCTCCACAGGCAAACATCGTATACATTGCTGTACATGCCAAGTCGATGAATATTAACATCATTTGTTTTGCCCTTTTAGTATAAAAACACATGATGTACATTATAAAAAAGGTTTTCCTTTTTGCAAAAGAGCAGTGTTTCCCTTTCGTCGGCGTGTGTCCTCCAATGCGCACCGACGCGGCTATGTGTACATTATTTACATATACAACCATACAAAAATGTGTACATCTCTTGTGTACATGTATTCAAAAAAACAAATACATCAGATAGGGTTCAATTTTGTTGTGAAATATTTCTGAAAGTCCTTTAATATACAGCGACAGAGAAGCTGCGAGAGAGCGAGGAGGTTGTGACGCCCGACTCCTCAAACACCAGGCGACGGAAAGAAACGTCGTGCGCCACTGTGAGTGTGTTCAGGAGCCATCGCAAGCCACTTGGCCAGAAGGTCTAGTTTCTTGTGGGTGTGGTCACGCAAGGTCTTTACGTCTTCACGCGCCAAGTTATTGCATCTTAAAAAAGGTCAGAATCTGGTGCCTTAAGACGATAAAAAGCAAGAAAAGAAAGAAGCGGTATCCACCCAAAACTCACGCGTTACAAGTGAACACGCCTTTAACCGCTTGGGTCAGCAGAATTGAACCTGTTAAGATAAAAAAAAAAAAAAAAAAGTCAGAAAGATCTTGCCTGGTAACACGTTGGAGAAACGTAGCGTTATTTTTTTGGTAAAGTAGTTTGCGATAAGCAGTGGAACTCAGGGCCACCAGTGTAATCTGTAATCTGTCCGTTTAAACTACACAGGATCACGTTTGTCACTTGAAAACACAAACAGAAACACGCGTCATGTTTTCACACGGAATATTTGATCATGAAAAACAAATGAACATGATCGACATCCCAAACTAGGGAAGCTAAAGTGGTAAACGGGAGACGAAAAGACGGGTCAGGTGTGACAGCGGGCAGCACTACGGTCACATGTGGCCGAAGGTCTTTGCATTCACACGGGGATTGGGGGGGGGGGGACTGAAATCAGAAATCATGTTACTCGTTGATGCCCATGAAAGTCTGTGTGATGTGCTTCTTCTTGCCACAAGTGCATCGACATAAGGCACAGGCACAGTTCCCCTCTTTCAACAGAGTGGCTCGCAGTTAGTTCATTTGTGTTTTTTTTCTTTTTTTCGTCCTTTTTTTAAAAATGTCCCAGCGCAAGAAACAAGTAGGATGACCGCCGCAGACGTCCCAGCAGCTTGCAGTGGACATTTACGGCACATGTTATAACAGGACGTTAGTTTCTTCCCTGTCAGGGTGGGAGGACGTGATGCTGTTGTGACATGGAAGGAATCTATGCAAGTGAAACACTGACGGTCGTCGTGTTTAAAATCAAAGGATTACATCAAATAAGAACAAAAGTCAAATTAACAAAACCACCTAACAGACCCGTGGTTGGGTGTTCGAGGTTTGTGTCGCAGCACATGTGCCATGTTCACGTCTTATCACAGGTGGGAAACATCAAAATCAAAGTGTTTTTAAACCTGGGTCTGGTTTAACCACAAGCAGAAGTCTCGCTTGAGGAATCCCACTCTGAAATCTCGCGAGACGTTGAGTTGTTGGCAGGAGGACGTCGGTGCTTCCGGTTAACCAAAAAGGATCTCGCTCTCCGTCTCTGCACGGATCCTTTCCGTAATGCTGTTGGACACTTAGAACAACAGTCTGAGCCAGAGGCGACAACAAGCACTTTCACAAGCGCAAGGGTCACGTTGCAGCTCAAGACGGTCTGCTGGCCCAGGTATAAAAACATCAGATTTTCCCTTTAACACTTTCGAAACAAGCAATTTCCAAGAATGGACTGCTACTAGCACTGAGACGCTAACCTGAAGGATCTCTCACAGCTGGGTGAACGTGATGGGACGTGAACGTGGCATGAAGCACTTCGGACAGACTGTAGATGTTTGTGGGCTAATTTACTGATTTAACTTACATTAAGTGTTTTTCACAAAACCCAAAATGCGGTGGATGCATTGTCATATAGGCACACTTGACAGCGCTTTGTGCTTATACGCATACTGTATATAGCACATGCTCATCTGGATCTATCCAAGTCATGGGTGTATAAGGGAGCTGGATACAGCGCTGGGACGAGTGGAACGAGTGACGCTCCCTCTGGTGAACAGGTGCCATATTGGAGTCCGGTATCCAGTTCTTATAATACATCCATGCCAAGTCCTCCTGTTCATTATACCATCACATATATCCTGATGCAATAAAACATAAAGGGCAATACAAACTGTAATTAATGTAATTAATTATAATTAGGTGCTTAGAGCATGTCGATGGGGCTTTAAAATGCACAACAGGAAAAGTAGGAGTCCTTTCGTTATCCCAGCTGTGTGGAAGCAGTGGAGGAGAAAAACAGAGAAGATGGGTGGGGCCTGTTGCCATGGGTGATCACCCTAGTGAGTCTGGTACTGAGATGCTCTTGAGGGAGAAAGGGAACAGATCAGTGTCTCTTCTAGTAAATCTCTGGAGCTTTTCCTCTCAGTTTCTACCAGGAGGCTCCTACGAGCAAAGAGTGTGTGTGTGTTAAACTATGTAAACTGTGTGAATGCATGTCTGTAAGCTAGTGTCTACATTTCCATCAGCTCCTGCAGTCTTTGTATGTAGTGTCTGTGTTTGCTGTGAATCAGTCCTAGAGGCAGGCGATATGTGTACATCTGAACCTTTCTGCCAGGATATCTGTGTATTTATATATATATTTGTACGAATCAGTCCTAGAGGCAGACATTGTTGCTGATCTGGCAGGTGGATCCGATGCCGGCCTGGGACAGGAAAAGCCTCCCGTTGGGGCAAACGCAAACCTCGTACACAGTCTGCCTGGTCCCAGAGGCCGAGGAGCTGGTGGAGGCCTTCCCTTCAGGCAGCCGCATCAGGCGGATCCTCCGAGCATCCAGAGAGATCTGGGGTAGAGCGGGGGAGAAGACTGGTGAGACTGGGAAACATAATGAGCAGACCTCAGGTGGGACGAATAACAAGAGGGGGGGGGGGAGAAATCGACGGCAAAGAAGAGGTTGGAGGTTGTTAAAGAAATACTTATACTTTTGGGAACATGCTTGACTGCCTGGCGTGTTCGGACTGAATGTGGAGAAAACTGTAGAGGTGTCACAACTGGAAGGCAACATATGCAGATTTGCTCTGGGCGGCGAGTATTAGAAATGTTCCTTACTCCTTTTATATCTGGTCTTAATTACCATTTTATGTTTCTGCTGAACCACCGGGCACATTTACTACCCGGAACAAGTCCTAGGTAGTTCTCCTACTGGTGAATAGCATGTAAGGTAACAATATACAACTCGTAAAATCAAAGACAACTGACCCGTAAAAAGGTGTATTCTTCTTCTTCTAGCTAGCTGTTCAGCTTATCCCCAGGGACACCTTACACCAAGCTGCGCTAAACGTGTCCTGCTTCTCTTTACTGAATGCTTAAAGATTTAACACAATCTTCTCACCTAATCACCTGTACGACAGCACACAAGCAACGTTGGAGCATCCCTTTAACTGCGGCTCTACTGACGGGCGCGAGACACTTGGTTTCCCCCACGTGATAACTCCGTACAGTGAGCTCTGTGTGAACTGCAGTCAGAAATACGCCGTTCTTCCCCCACGTAACCTTTCCTTCTTACCCAGTAACACATTCAATCATGAAGTCATGTTCTAATGGGTTCAGAAAGTCTGATATACTAGCGCCCACTTGCTCTTTAAAGGACAAGTCTAAGTTAAGTAGAGTTTCTTGTTTGCCGATTGTGAATGAAAGCGTTTGGACTGAGGCCAGCTGGACAGGGCTCTTCTGTCCGTGGTCGGGACGTGTAGCATCTGGCAGAAAACCAGCTACACCTTAACTCATCTTCAACCATTCCCCCCCCCCAGAAAAAAAAATCGCCCATGTCACTCCTTAATAAACGTCCTGCCTCTTAACCAACCCCTCAGTCGAGATCCTCGCTCTTCATTCAGACAGGAAGAATCACTCGTTTTTCTCTGTTTACGTACCAAAGACTTTCACCTCTACCTCCGCTCAGCCCGGCTGAATCGTGTCCACTCTAACTGCTCTCAAAGCAAATCTCTCCACCCGCTCTCCTTAGCTTAGCTTTTTTCTTTTTCGCTCTCTTCCAAGGACTCGTACCTCCCAGGATTTGACTCGCACAAATAGTGTGTGTGACTCCAACACCTCGCACAGCATGTTAAGTGGTCTAGATGTTGAAAGTCACACTCAACAGTGGCATCTTTCCAACTTCTCTGCCATCAGCATTTTATGTATATGAAGCTGACAATGTGAACACTAATACGTGGCAGCGTGACACCCACGGTAAGTTCACCTGGTAGCCTGCGGGTTAGAACAAATTACACCTTCTGCCTTTCCTCTAGCACTGTACAATGACAAATTCTAGCATTTTACCCATCATCACATGGATGTTCAGCACTCTGACGTGGCTATAGCCGTAAGTTAAGTGAAACCTGAAATGAGCTAAGCGACGCCGCCACGTGTTTGATAACGTCATGGCGATGCTCTGTCACCAACGGATAAATAATAAAAGGCTTTTCTTCTCTGTTACTTCGACACGGCGAGATTATACAGCTTTGTGCGAGTAGCCACGCCTGCTGTGGCCAGGTGGTTTGTTGACCCATAACCAAGAACCCTAACAACCCTTTCCAGATAAGAAAAAAAAAAAGCACAAAAGCGTTTACTGTCTGCTGATTCCCAGGTCGTTCGTCTTGTCTCCGGAAGAATAAAAAGAGTCCGCACACAGCCATTTCACCTCCACATTGATTGGAACTGTCTTTCTCCTTCTGCACAGGCACAAACCATCTCTCAGCCCTCTCCTCCCCTCCTCCCGGCCTCCTGGGGCTTGTGCAGGGCTGGTGTTTCACCGGCCGAGGAGAGGGGGAGCTCTCCAGCCGTAGAACGGTAAAGGAGCCATTACCAGGTGCCTCGGGGAGGCATCGCAATCAAATGACCTGGAACACTTCTAAAGCAGTCTCAGGTGACTTCCTCAGACAGCTGCTGTTGAACAAATCCTTCACCACAAGGGGCGAAACACTGGGAGGACCTGTGTGTGCCTGGACGATTCTTCATGTGCCGAGAGTGTGATCGTGCACCAGTGGAGGACAAAAGTGCAGATAGATTAAGCAAGTCAAGGTAAGACTGCATGTTTTTAGGTTTTTACAGATTCTCACAGGCAAAAGTTCAAACTGACTTTTTTGTTGTTTGTCCCCAAAGATTCAGAATTGTGTTTTAGTTGCTGCCACGAAACAAAAAAGCTCAGAAAAGTGCTTTTGATGGTTTGCTGTAGGCTGTGTTCAGCGTTAGTGCTGCAAATGGTAAAAACAAAAATCACTTGGATTGTTTTAGACTTAAAAAACAATTTCCATCCATTTTTTAATATGCAAAATGACAGATAAATCCCGAATCTAAGGCTCTCTACTCTTGATTTAGCCAAAAACACGCTGGATCTCACAGCAGTGCAACTCTGGCTGTCATGCACTGATTTAATCACTTTCATCTTTGACCTTGTGTGCTGCTGACCTTTCAGTTCACAACCAGTGACATGACAGCTGTCCGTGATGCAACATGAAAGAGCCCGGTGACGCCGTTTCATTGGGAGGAGAACATAGTTTTTCCGCATGCAAATGCTTCTGGCTTCTCGTGGTGTACGTTCTTGGTGGAACATAATTACCACACAGTCCTTTCCAGGCTCGTGTCCTCTTACACATTTCCTACCTGGTGCACACTGGTGATGCTGCACTTTGCCTCTTTGCGTCACATTCTGCACACGACCGCGGGGTCAAAGTCTCAGTGACGGCCAACACTGTGTCCAACACAACGTCTGCGAAGCGGCCGCAGCACGTTGGCAGAGCAACAGCAGCAACCTGTCTACACCAGGATGCGTTCAGGTACAGTTCGCTATACTGTATAGCACAAGTGAAACATGAGCCAGTATACCCCCCGTGCAGACAAGTCTTAAAGAGTAAGTTCACACTAGATTTGCAAAGGAGGAACAAAATAGCTGCACCGACCTTCATGCTTTGACCCCAGAGGACACTGAAACACACCCAGCTGTGATGTAGCGATGCACTATGGTGCCACAGTACATCACTGCTCCAAGACACATTATTAGACTGGGCGAAGTTACTTAGAACGCAACCATGTGACTATGAGTGTCTTCAGTGGTTCACAGTCTATACTAAGTGCGGGAGTCTATTTCTGTATCTGCCTGTGCGGTTTGTGGGTGTCTAATGGCCAAAACCACTCTGTCAATGCTTTGAGGTGCCAAGGGGGTCCTGAGGAGGGAGAGAGGGAGACTGTGCGTCTAAGACAAAAGGGTTGACAAGTGGACATTTGCAACACTAATGGAGTGGGAGAATATGACTCTAATTATATGAATTGACCGTCATGAGTTTAATGGCCTCACTGTCGACCACACATCCATGAAAAGTGCCAGACGATGCGTGGCAGTGGCTTCAGAATGCTACTGTGGCTACTGTTGATTGATCTGCGCTGAATCCAAGGACATCTTCCTGCAGCGGGCTCTCTGTCGCCGTCCATCTCACGTCAGCGGCCTGTCTTAATGTACGAAACTGTTTTTGTGGGAAACTTTTAAACGCTTTCTTCTCCCTAATCCTCCTCCGCTGATTTTAGCAGATCTGACATGACACGACTGGTGCAACCTAAGGTGGGAAATCCTTTTATCAGCGAAGCCGACCGTGATGAATGTGAGGACTGATGCGTGTAACGAATCCGGGGAGGATGAAAGAGGGAAAAGAAGCAGCATAAGGATGAGGAGCGGATGAGCTAGCGGGAAAAAAAGATGGTGAGTTAAAGACAGAAAGGGGACAGAGGAAGTAGGAAGAAGGGCAGGGAACTGGAAAGGAGGAAAGATGCATGAATGTAAAAAGACTCAAAGAGAACTGAATTGAGGGGGACAAAAAAGGCGAAAACAATCAACTTCTGTTCTCTATTTCCCTGCTTTCTCTGAGAGACAGGTTCTGGTGGACGGCCAGCATGTGGGAAATTGCCACCAGCCAATAAGCTAAATGCTGGTCCATGTTGGCTGATGGAGCTAACCATTGTTTGGATTGTTGTTTGCTAAAAATAAGTTTGGACAGGAAAAATATTGAATTGAGATGAAGCCCCGTCAGCCGGTATGGCCGGAGGACAAGAAAAGTTCATTTCTCAACTTGCCCGTACACAGAGTGGGAGACTGTTATCTTTGTGCAGACAGAGACAAGACTGCATCGAACAAAGTCAGTCGTTTTCTTTAACACCAGAAAGTTAACCTCAACTGTAAGGTGTTTTTGGTCATAATGATCTTAAAGAACAACATAGGCTATATTTCAATTTTAAAACCAATTGTGTTAATTAGCCGTCATTTAAAAAAGACCATTACATCCTAGAAAACGTCAGTGTTGTGTCAAGAAATGGCAGGACAGACCTTTCACACATTCTGGTCATAGTAGTAAAAGCACAGATGTTGCTAGTAACGTTAAGGATGGCTCTGCTTCTATGAGGAAGTCATGACTGTGTGACGATGAGTCAGCACGCAGGCCACAATACCAGGACGCTGAAACTCAAGTAGCTACATGGAATTCAGCCGTCATTATATTTTGCTACTCTGCCACGTCAAAATGTCTTCCCTATTCGTGCTGAGCGTTAGTGACAGACCAGAGAACTGCAGCTCTCTTTGTACATCGCCTTGGATACAAGCGTCGGCGAAATAAATGAATGCAATGCAATGATTTGGTGCAGCACTTTCTACTTCAGACAGGCAAAAATGTCCATTTCTGCTGCTGGTTGACGCACCTCTCCGTCTTTGGACTCCAGTCGCAGCTCGTTCCTGCAGATGGCCTGGATGTCTCCGGCCTCAGCCAGGATCTGGATGCCTTTGGGAGCCTCCATCAGTAGGGAGCGAGTAGGAGACTCCAGCCTGGGAACAGATGGAGGCAGAGCAGCTCTGTTACTGACAACTGTTTGGGTGAGCAAATTCAAAAGAAAGCTTAAGCTGTGAATGCACCCTAGGTTTGTCTTCTGGTTATGATCTGCTTTCACTTTGTAACATCCTGTAACATCCCGTTCTGTGCTCTAGTTCCATTTCCTAGCCACCTAGCCACATCCATGAAAAGTAACAACAGGAAAATGGGCATGAAAATTGGTAGAAGCTTGTGTTGTAAGTCGACTTGCAGTAACATCTTTCATATCAGCGTGTTTCTCAAGTCAACAGTGAATTATTGATCCCAGACAGATACGTCACAATAAGGCTGCAGTTCTCATACAGTTTGTAACAAGTCAGTGTTTATGATGCATTTGGTCTCAGAAAATGTGAATTACTGAGGATCCAGGTCCTAAACTGGGAAAAAGCTCTCTTCTTTTATTCCCCCGGACTATACCGCCCCCTTTAGGCCTGCTCAGTCTTTCAACTGGCCACTTTAGACGTAACCCAACAAATAAATTTGGCGTTGGATTACATTCATCTGTCCAGTGTCGATACGTGACAAATACTGGGATGAATATTTGATGGGTACACACAGTCACAAACTACTACGTACTTGTGAGGACCCTCATTGATATAATCCATTTATTCTAGACCCTAAACTGAATCCAAGCACTTCAAACCTTCAGCCTAAAAACTCTTAACTCTCAATCTTTGGGGACGCGGGGAGCTTTTATGTTGCGCCCTTAACACCATAGACGGGGGACGTGACATCCAAAAACAGGCCCGGGCTTGGAGTCGAAAACTGAAACTGACAGATATACAAGCACACACACACTTCAAGGATCACCAACATGAATGGGGTGCAAATTGATCTGACACCTGAACACTGCAGCCCACCTGCACGCTGTGGCTGCTTGCACACTCCTGTATGAGGATTTAAGATCGGCCCACTCCTCTTCACATCTTGACAAAAGTGTGCCACCGAGAGCCACGAGCGGATCTTTACAGGATGCAGCAATGGCAGCTTCAGACCTGCAGAGGAGGTCTCTCTGCAGACTTCCTGTCTTCCTGTCACCGTGGCGGTTCAGGATAAACTGCGTGATATTTTCTCCACAGGGAAGGTTTTCAGTGGGGAGCAGCTTTTTAAAGGGTCTGTTTCTATGCAAAGACGCAGTGCGTCTAGTGTACGCATGTGTGTCACATCTTCATTTGGATTCTTCGGTTGATTGGTTTGCAACAAGGAGGCGTCTCTGTACACTTTCCTGCCTCTGTCACTTCACCGTTTGCTGCTGGCCCGGATGGATTACCACACCGGTCTATTTTAAGTTCTTTGCTTCTTTTAGCAGTTTCAAGTTTGTGTATTATTTAAAACATCACTTGTAACACACAAGGTGATCGCTGCTGAGAAGAAGAACAAAATGTTGGCTTTGCGATAATAATCTCCCGACTTGCACACGGCAACGTTACTGAATAAAGATCTCGTGGCAGAACTGTTTGAAGTGTTTGGAAAAAAGGGAAGAAGGCGAGCACAAGCACAGCGTTACAGCGAAGGAAACAAAAATAAGAGCATGAGGAAGAGCAGTAGAGGAACCAAGTCATCTTACAATTTCCTCCCGGCAGGTTTAATGAACAAAGTCACCAGGTGGTGAGCTGAACTCCCCGGAGGAGGAGGAGGAGACGATGAAACAGCATCGACCACGGGGCACGTTGGAGGAGTCGCTTAGTCAAAAGCTGTATTGTAGTTTTTTTGTCTTACTGGCTGCACAGTTATGATGAAGCATACATACAATGTTGTCCCTGACTGCCAACAATTAAAAAATAGTTAAAAGCAAAAAAACAACTAACGGGTAAAACTGCAATACAAGCTAATGAAAAAAATAATTCAACATATTAAAAAAAAACGACTCGTCAGCAGGGATCTCAAATTACTGGACACAATTTCGTAAGGTGCGCGGCGCCCGGGGGGGGGGGGGGGGGGGGGGTGTTTGTTGGGGGGGGGGTGGGTGTGGGCGGGGGGGGGGGGGGTGGGTGTTGGGTGTGG
>JAVQJV010118808.1:0-28253 GCA_036024995.1 Gadopsis bispinosus
CCTTCCTTGGACCACTTCTGGTAGGTGCTGCCCCCTGCAGACCAGAACAGCCCACAAGAGCTGCAGTGTTGGAGATGCTCTGACCCAGTCGTCCAGCCGTCACAGTTTGGCTCCTTGTCGAAGTCGCTCACATCCTTCCTGCTGCCCATTTTTCCTGCTTCAACACATCAACTTGGAGACAAAATGTTCACTTGCTGCCTCATATATACAGCCGTCCCCCCCATGATATTCTCATCGCTCTCCTTTCCGTTGCTCTTTTTTTTATCCGAATTATGTGGTATCTTTTACTTTTCATATATTTGTAGGATTTCCATTTTAAAGCCATTTCCAAGTAGTTTGCTGGAAATTAACTTGATTGGGTCTCATTTTGTGCCACACTTTGTGAATTTGGCTGCAAAGATTGGTATTATATTAAAATGAATATGAATAGTGCAACAGCTGTGAGGCAGAGTTCTGACTACATTTTGCACCGTCTCACATAAAAATGGTTGTTGTATTATCTCCGTAGTGGCACCTCTCTTATGTTGGATAATTGTGGGTAAGAGTGTCAGGCAAATGTCAAACGTTACATGAATAATTTAATGCCAAGGTTACCTAAATTAGCAGTTGGCATTCATTAACAGCGTTAAAAAGAGGCGTCCAACCCTAGTCTCTGCCAGGCAGCAGCACCCGAGTCTCTGTCTGGGAGGACTTTAACCTTAGCCTGCCATAGTGGCATCTGTCAACAGTGTCACCATTATCTTCCTGACAGGTTAACAAAGAACAGAAAAGTCCTTGCTCCTCCAAGTCATTCCTTGAAGCCTTCCTTTTTAAACCAAAATACTTTCAATTATCATGGTAGTTTAATATGTACAATACTTCATGTTATTTACTTTTATTTGCTTTTTAGTTTTATTTTTCTTAATTGCATTTCTGTTTTCTGGCCTTCTCTTCTATAAAGCACTTGGTGCATTTAATATCTTTGTTGTAAAGCAATTTGAACTGCATTTCTTGTATGAATGGTGCTATATAAATAAAGTTTATTATTATTATCATTATTATTTTGTGTGTTTTATTAATGCTATTTTGATAAGTGCTAGATAAATACTCGAGTAACTTACACAGCCAACAATATTCATAGTCACTTCATTGAAAATTCTGTGAATTGATGTGATGCTATACTTTTTATGCTTAAAAAGTGTTGCTTTCATCTTTTTGAGCAGTGTACTTCCTCCCTATTTGTTGGTATTGAGGGAAGTGGATGATGAGTTATGTAACCGTGTGGCTTGCTATAGTGGGTGAATCGCCCTTGAGTTGTTTTCCAGCTGATGTTGGCGGGGAGATGTGCCTGTCAAGTGGGTGCAGATGGTCTGGTGGGACATCGAATGTACCGCTGAAACAATATCCGCATTAAAACAAAGGCAGCACTATATATATATATATATATATACATATATATATCATTCAAGTTGCCTCGGAAAGCTGAGAATGTCTTGTTATTGGTACAGATACAATTTTAAGCTTGTCTCTTTCATAAACGATGTTAGACTTGGTTCTAAAGGGTTAAAGGAAATGTCCCCCCTGAAACATTAAGGTACCATTGTGACTTCCATATATAGGTGCATTTTGGTCTGGAGTTTGCCTGCTATCGCAATCAAAACATTAATTTAACGAGTCAAGATTCAAAATATTAAAGATTCAAAATTGAAGTATGCAGGAAGAAAACATAAAGCTGTCTCTTTTACAAATGATAAATATCTCAGGGGATCTCAGATCCATTGCTGAGGTTAGATACATTAGAAACTGGCACACTAATAAAGATTATAAAATGCTGGTTTTTTAAATATGTTGTTACAGGGTTCGAGAGAGGGAAGGAGGACCTCTTGCCTCTGCCTTTGAAAGAGGACTCACATTCCATATCTAAGAGCAAGGTAAGAGAAATATCACCACTGAGTTGCTGGTCTATGATGGTTGTGTAGGAACAAAACTCTTCGGTGCACGTGTTGTAATGAGACAAGAGAACATGGGAACCACCCAGTCGTGCCTCAGGCATAAAATAGCTTAAATTGAGATGACTCACACATCATATATACAGCGGGTAAAATAAGTATTGAACAAACCAACATTTTTCTCGGTAAATATATTTCTAAAGGTGCTATTGACATGAAATTTGCACCAGATGTTGGTAACAACTCCAGTAATCCATACAGACAAAGAAACCAAAAGGAATAAGTTCACAAATGAAGTTATGTGTAACAGAATGGAATGACACAGGGAAAAGGTATTGGAACACGCTTACTGAGATTTATTGAATACTTCGTACAAAAGCCTTTGTTGGTAATGGCGGCTTCAAGACGCCTCATGTATGGAGAAACTAGTGGCGTGCATTGTGATTCAAATCTCGACGGTTCCGTGGGCCTCTTCTATGAACTCTGATCTTTAGTTCTTTCCATAGATTTTTAATTGGATTCAAGTCAGGTGATTGGATGGGCCATTCTAGCATGAGATGTTTTTTGTGTGACACCTTGGTAATAAGACACCTTTTTATAGGCCATCAGTTGGGACTGAACCAGCTGGTATTAAATGCACTGACAAAGGGCAGGATTGCTTTCTAATTATTGATAGATTTTTTTGGTGTCTTGGCTTTCCATGCCTTTTTGCACCTCCCTTTTTTCATGTGTTCACTACACGTAACTTAATTTATGGACATCTATGGTTTGATTTCTTTGCATGTGTGGATTGCATGGGTTGTTGCTGACATTTGGTGAAAATGTCATTACGATAGCCCCATTACAAATATATTTACTGAGAAAAATGTTGATGTGTTCAATACTTATTTTACCCGCTGTGAGCTCAGTGTGGAGGAGGCCCGTCTGGTTTATCTGTTGAGGTCCACATCAAATATGTTTGTCAGTACAAACGTGGGTTTCTGAGTCACAGCAGAGACGCTTTCATCAGGCAGGATTCCTATTACATTTTTAGGACGATTTTGTAAGTATGAAGATACATACAACAGGATACTTATTTCAGAGACTCAAAAGCTCTCAATCAGCAGAGCTTCCCAAAGCCAAGACAAGCTTGTGATGCATCCACATCTGTGGACTTCAGCTGATTTATGGATTCTGTTGTCCAGAACATCCACCGTCTTAGAAAAGCTGTGGGAAAAGCAGAATTGAGCCAAAGCCATATTTCCATCAATCTTCATAGGAATAAATGGAATTGCTACATGAGTTGCTGAATAGAAGATGGAGAGAATGGGAAGATTTAAGTTTTGGTGCTTGTTATCATGTACATTCCATCTTTGTCCAAGCCTTAAGTAGCCCTGTTTAAGGATCCCCACACATCCCCGTCTGTCTGTCTGTCCACTTTAAATCGCTCCAATTGGCTTGAGATTTAGCTGGCAGAGACACACCTGCACTGGCATTTATAGACTTCATTCGGCTAACTGCGCTAAGTTTGGGCTACCAGGGAAGCAAACCAAAGCTTGGGAGGATAAAGAAAACCATCGCTTCTAGATGCTGCTGTCATTACCGGCGTTGCATTTCTTTGCTAATCTTGTTGTGAAGAATCATCTACGTGTAATGTGATGTCCTCATTTCAGTGAACGCTGTTAATTGTGTGATTTGTGGTAATAGAATTGCCATTAAGAGGGAACACTTTGTAGCCAAGATTCCATTTAGTGCATGACTTTATTCAGAGCAGCTTACACAGAGTGCAGCAGTAAAACAAGCTGGTGATTGTTAAGTAGACCACACGCATCCTCACCGGAAAGCTTTGGTTCTAATCTCAACATGACAGATGAACAAATGATGTATATGTACTTAATGCTTGAAAATATTAAGTTGAGACATAACAGACGATAGATATTATTCAGATATATTCTTTTTTGCTGTTGTGTTTTGTCCCTGTGTGTTCAGTCTGAAACAAAGCTGTACAATGGCTCAGACAAAGATGTGTCAGCGTCTGGAGGAAAGCTCACCAAAAAGGAGTCCCTCAAGGTAAGTGAGCTTTAATCAGCTTAAGTCTTGCTTATCCGGACACTAATTCTCAAGACAGGCATGGATCTTAAAAATACTCTTAGATGAAGAGTGTTACATAGTTTACCTGCTGATGCTTGTCGTGCACTGTTGTTTCACACTGTCATACGTTGTGTCGCTTGGTGAAACAATATGCATGAAGTATTGTGTGTTAGATAGAAGCCTGGTCGTGCTCTGCACCAGTGTCTCCACAGGATACATTACATGCACAATGCAGCAGAAAGCACACTCCAGGCGTTAACATCAACAGGGACACTGAGGAGTGTGATTCCAGTCTTATTATTTGCTGCCAAATGCAATTCAGCGATTCAGCAAGTGTTGAATATCAATATTCACAGTTGTATAAATTGATGATCTTAGTATTGTTTCTGTCTCTGTAGGTGCAGAAGAAAAACTACAGGGAGGAAAAGAAGAGGGCAACCAAGGAGCTGCTCAGCACCATCACTGACCCATCGGTCATCGTCATGGCCGACTGGCTAAAGGTGGGAGGTCAATATTTCCCGCTGCTTATGTGCATTTGCTGATTGTACATTATGCTTTAATTTTTTTTTCTATCCTTTCAAAGGATAGTAGGAAACTGTGTGTTCCTAACAACCACTCACTAAACCCTACTGTTTGTTCCGGGAGCTTCCTCGTCTTTCTTTCTTGATTTTATTTTGTCACTTAATTTAATATCTTATTTATAAGAGTTTGTTTCTTTCTATGTACACAGTTAAACATTTACATCAGTTTGTTTTAAATCATTTTAACATTAACCTTTCACTCTGAACCATGTTACGTTCAAATACAACATATTTTCAGCTTTTGTGCCTATTTGATGCAAAGGTTTATGTTTTTTTCCCACCTGGCAGAGAGAAACAAACCAAACACTTGTTTTTTTTACTAATTTGAATCCTCAAGTTTTTTATGTAGCATAATACAGAGGGTCATTTTGGTAAGGTAAGGCTTTAGACTATCTGACATTTATCTGTGCTTGAATCAGATCCGTGGCACTCTGAAGAGCTGGACCAAGCTGTGGTGTGTTCTGAAACCAGGCGTCCTGCTCATCTATAAAACCCACAAAAATGGTCAGTGGGTGGGAACTGTGCTGCTCAACGCCTGCGAGCTCATCGAGAGGCCATCTAAGAAGGACGGCTTCTGCTTCAAGCTCTTCCACCCCCTGGAGCAGTCCATCTGGGCCGTCAAGGTTGGCATATACCTTAAAGTTTCAGGATTTGCTGCCATAAATGACGGCGTTTTCCCGGGCTGGGGAAATTAGGGGGTAGGAGAAATTCTCTGGAAAAACTGAAATATATCAGGGAATTTTACAAATAGCAAATATCCCAAGAACATGCAAATATTTATTCCACAACTTATTTATTTTTTGCATCGAATTAATTTCCAGTGATTTTGTGTTTCAGTAATAGAGAAACCAGACGCCTGTTTAGAAAGCAGTAACAAAAAAGTGAGAAACAATATTCATTCTCTTTTTTTCTGAGAGTTAGATGAGAAGTTTGAAACCATTGTTCTTTCTTTACGGCCTATAAAGCAACATGTTATATATGGGGGGTTTATCCGTACAAAATCCGAAGTGTAAAAACCACAATTAAAAAGAATATTTCCCATTATGTTGAACTATTCCTTTAAATCTGTTATGCATTATTTAATTCCTATTTATATTGCAGTAGAAAGGTCTCTGCCCTCCCATTGTTTATCGTAATAGATTGATATGTGGAAAGCTAGAGAAGGAGAATGCTGCCAAAGGTTTGTTATGCAGACAGATCAATTTGAATTTGTCTGTTTTGTTGTCCAGAGCCCATCTTTGTTTAATTTATGCCATTTTTATATTTGGCATTTCATCTCTGTTCAGTCGTCCACTCTGATATGGTATTCATCACTAACCTCACAAGTGTTTGTGCCATGAGCAGGCTTGAATCACAATAAGCGGTCTGTGTTTTAGATTACAGCGTTCCGGCTCTCATTATTGTCCTCCTCACTATTGAAATAAACACTTCACTCAGTCAGCTTCTGTCCCCTCAGCCCCCCTCAAAGCTCATTTGCATAATGACACACACTCTAGATTTTCTCTATTTTCACACATAAATGATTAAAACTGACTAAATAAACACAAACTGCAAAATAACTCATAAAACGAAAAGAAAGATAAACATGACTAATGGACCAATCAAGGCACTTACTGAAAATAACATCTATCTGAACATTAAAGCTGGAGTGTGCAACTCTTGTCTCCACCTTCTGGTAGTGAGAGTAATTACACAAACACTGTCGCTGTGTGCTCATGACGTACACTCGCTCAGATGTCCACAGATCCAAGACAATAATCCAGCACTTGGTAGAGTCAGTGTAATAGCTACATACCTACTCCAGATGTTTAACAAAGGCCAACCTGTGCAAGAGCCCTCAGTCCTGCTCTTCTTTCAGCCTCTCTAACGAGGAAAAGCTGCACCAATGGCTGTCTGTTTTGGACTGTGTTCCTTCCTCTGAATGCAGAGTTTGCTTTTATCTGGAGCATCAGATACCTTTCTTGGAGCTTCTTAGGTTTTGCTCCATAATCCTAGTTCCTGTAGCTTGCATGTTGTTATTATGATTGTTGGCATAATCAGCATTGTGTGAACTCATCTGGCAATGGCTTGAATGTAATGGAGGTTAATTTACATGTAAAAGTCCCACACTCAATCTTTAAGCACTGGATTTGATGTGTAACATGTATTTATTTCTTGTTGTCATCAGGGTCCTAAAGGAGAAGCAGTTGGTTCCATCACTCAGCCATTACCCAGCAGCCACCTCATCTTCCGGGCTGCCTCTGAGTCTGATGGTAAGAGACAGGCTGTCAATCACACTTGAGCCATTCTGTCAGTCTTGTCAGTAGCAACTTGCATTGAGTGGTAAAGATGAATCCATAAATAAAGCAATATGAGTACTGGTTCAAAACTACAACTACTTTCACTTGCAGTATTTGGCCTTTTGTGGGAGTGACAGACAATAACTCTAATGCTTGCTATTTTAAACCAATGAATTTCTTAATATAGACATGTCTGAACAACCTGACCCATTTTTTGTAGGAAAATGGGACATGGAGTGGAACTAAAGTAGAATGGATATGATTCATGAGTGCTCTGATGCTAGCGTGGCTATCCTGCTAACTTGGGGGGGGGGTTCAATTCAGTAAGTCAACTTAACCAGAAACACAACAGAAACATCTGAGAACCACTGGTGTAATCCATAACACAGAATTCTCTACATAGTGAGTGAACAGTGAACAGTGTTTTAGCCACAGCCCATCTTCCTCTGTGTCTCTGTCCATGGTGCTGAAACATCCAATCCAGTCTCTCCCTCTCCATGCTGCTGGAATAGTGAAATATTGTCCGAGTTCACTTGCTATCTTCTATACAAGTGTACAGTATTTACGTTCCCCTATTTTATTGCAGTGTACAAATTGAAAGTGTAAGTAGTTTTCTGCACTATATATAGCCCTGAAAATGTGCCACCAATAACTTAGTCCTTTCTGGTATTCATTGAAATTACAACAACTAAATTTTAAAAGGAGAAGGAAGTGTCGCACTTCTGGAATTAATCTGGGTATGGGACCAGAGGTGATTGTGGGCAAAAGAACCAAAATGACGTTCAAAAAACGCTTAAACAACAAATCCTGAAAATATATGCTGCAGCTGTCTAAATCTCCTTCCCAGGTCGATGCTGGATGGATGCCTTAGAGCTGGCCCTGAAGTGCTCCAGCCTGCTCAAGAGGACCATGATCCGCGAGGGGAAAGAGGATGTGAGCACAGTAACCACTGGCGGGGAACACTCCATTAATTTCTACAGCCTCCTCCGAGCCCACAACATCCATGGTTTCCAGTGAGTAGCAAAACCATATTTGTCCCCCTTCAAGTTTTAATATGCAACATTATTTGTTGTAAACAACTTCCCCACCCAATCCGCCCTCCTTCCAGGTTCAATGATAGCGACCATTTGAAAGATCCAGATCTGTACTCAGACAAGTCAGACAGGGAGGGTGAACAGGACCATGAGGAGTCAGACCCAGAAGGCCTAGAGAAGAGTGAGGAGAGCGACAGCGACACGTCAGAGCGTCAAGATGACTCGTACATTGACCTGGACCCTAATGAACATCTGCGGGAAACCCCGTACCTGGAACAGTCCCATGAGGAACTTGGAGAGGTAGGGGAGAAAGAGTTTGATGCAAGTCCACTGTTTTGATAGAGATTTTAAGCGTTACGCCATATGCTCATAGGATTTCTAGCAGCCCTTTTCATCTTAAAGCTTCAGATAAAAGCTATTTTGTTAGAACGTTTCTTGCATAATGAGGATACATTTGCATGTTCTGCTGCTGGGGCTATTAAGAAAGCTGTAACATGGACAGGCTTTGATCACAGTCTGTGTGCGTGGGCGTCTGCAAGAGACTATTGGTATGACAACAAGTGTGAAGGTACTTGTATGCATTTCCATACTGATTAGTTTGACAGCTCATAAATTAAACACCTACTGAAGCTGAGGCTAAATATATAGTTAGGCGCTAATTTAAATAACTTCTCTACCCGTGTATCTCTGTCCAGGCTGGCGAGGCTGCCCAGACGGAGACGGTGTCAGAGGAGAATAAATCTCTGATCTGGACTCTGCTGAAGCAGGTGCGACCTGGCATGGATCTGTCCAAGGTGGTGCTTCCCACCTTCATCCTGGAGCCAAGGTCCTTTCTGGACAAACTCTCTGACTACTATTACCACGCAGACTTCTTGTCAGAGTAAGCCCTTCCCCGTTGTCTGTTTGCCCCGAGGCTTCTTAGTTTGATATTCTGGAAATGGGCTTTTCTTCATGCATTTCTTGATTAGATGAGAAGGTGAGTACCAATCATATATTTATGCGAAATATAAAGCTAGAGCCAGCATAGGTAGCGTAGAATGGAAACGAGTGGAAACAGATAGCTGGCTCTGTTTCTCCTCTAAATTTGACTAATGAATGAATGCCTTGTGTGACTTCATTACTTCCTCAACTAATGTTCTTTTCATGCCAGGTGCAGGTATGTATGTATGTGCTATTGGTAGAGAATTCTTGAAATTGATCTAAGACTCTGTAGCCTCTGAAATTACAGAAGTAAAACCTTTTAGATATCAAAGAAAAGCTGACATGGTCCAACAAGTACTTAAAAATGCAGATTTAGCAGCTTTAGCATTTTTTGCAAATGATCTAATTTAAGAAACGTGTATCAGATGAGGTTTATGATGTAGCCCTTTTCCTTTTCAGCAATGAAATAATTAGGTATTTTCCCATGTGTACCCAGTTGTGTATTCAGTATTTAACAGATCATTGTCAGAATACATATCTTGGCTTATTATTTTGATGAAGTTACAAGCGATGCATTGTGTTTGCGATACTTGAAGTTGAATGACACTTTCATTGAATGTGAAAGCAGAACATACTCTGGATGTCTTTGCTGAACATGTGTGTCTTGAGGAGATGAAGAGAAATTTGTAATAGCAGGTTGTACAAAGTTCTACCCAGAGGAGAACAGGTCTAAGTTGGGACTGTTTCTTTACTTCTCAGGGCTGCGATCGAAGAGAACGCCTATAACCGGATGAAGAAGGTGGTGAAGTGGTACATCTCTGGATTTTACAAAAAGCCAAAGGTAAGGAGAATAAGCACATACAACCAACTTCATGTTGATGAGCTACATAGAGTATACATGCTTTCTATGTACAATATATCATATGTCATGTTGCTTTTTAATCCACAGGGGTTGAAGAAGCCTTACAACCCCATTATTGGAGAGACGTATCGCTGCATGTGGCTCCACCAGAAGACCAACAGCAAGACCTTCTACATCGCAGAACAGGTAACAACAAATCTACTACTAAGAGTACTAGCTACTAGCAATCTGATTGGCCTACAGCTCCTTCCACCTGTATCGGGTAACTCCCATGAAGCAAGTTGCTTGGGTTTGGGCCACTGGAATACATCAGCTGTCTGTGAAAAGATAAATCTATTGATCTAGCCGATAAAATCACCAAATTATTTCCACTTTATTTCCTCCTTAGAAGTAGTGTTCAAGATGACTACATCAGTGTGTGTTTGTCTTCAGGTATCCCATCATCCTCCAGTGTCAGCCTTCTATGTCAGCAACAGGAAAGATGGATTCTGCCTCAGTGGCAGCATCCTCGCCAAGTCCAAGTTCTATGGTACACACACCACTGCAGTATAATGAATCTCACCCACAGGCAAAAGCTACTCTATTCAGCTGTATTTGTTTTGTTTGCTGTTCTTGACACCTGCCCTTCATCTTGACTGCTGCTGTTTACATTTTAGGAAACTCCCTGTCGGCCATATTAGACGGGGAGGCTCGGCTGACTTTTCTCAACCGAGGAGAGGACTATGTGATGAACATGCCTTATGCTCACTGTAAAGGTCAGAGTGCAACCCGCTCCGTCTCACACCATGATGATCTCACTGCTTTTATGTACATGTAGAACTCTGCTGCAACGTTGTTCAATACAAGTGATCCACTGTTTACATGTTTTCAGCATGTCAGTCTCGTAGAAAGCGTTTGCATACACAGTGACATGATACTAAACATTTGACACATTACTGTCGGACATCAAGAGCACATGCCGGTGACAAAGAATCTGTCAAAAGAATGTTGCTTGGCACATTTGGAAAGTCGTAGATCTACCTAGAGTATGAGTTAGAAGTTCCACTTTCTGAGCGCATGTCCGGAGTTTCACAGGTATCTGTGCTGAAATTTCTCGTGGTGCTTTTTCATCTGGAAGGCATCCTGTACGGCACCATGACCCTGGAGCTGGGTGGTCAGATCACCATTGCGTGTGAGAAAACAGGCTACAGTGCCCAGCTTGAGTTCAAACTGAAGGTATGGCTGTTTTCTACTTTCAAATAAAGGTGCTGATGATGATTTCAGTCCTCTGTTATAGTAAACGTCTTAAGAGAGAACTCCTCAAATCCTTCATAGACACAGTACGTCGGAGTCTTCTTCTAAAAACTGTTTTTCACGTAACTTTTCTGAATGTCTCATTCCCCCAAACCATCACCAACCCCACCCTTCCCCTTAAATACATCCCATCCTCCATACCATGATTCACACCATCGACCACATCATCCTATCATGAACTAGCAACAGGTACATGCCAGGGAACACAAACAGGAGAATCAACTCATCTCCATTTAAAATACAAATCAGGATAGGAGTCTCTCGTTGTTAGACTTACCTTCACCATTCAGTGGTGTCCGTTTGTCGCTTGTAGATTAGTCGAGTGAATGCAGTGCCCCTATTGGAACCATTAAGTTTGACTACTTTCATTAACTATGTTTGGAAATTGGAAGTTGATGGTGGTTTCTATCTTAATTTCTTGTTTGTTTTGCCGTAGCATTAAAAAAATGTTTGCTGACCAAACCAAACTCTTGTAAATACTACACATAATAAGTGCAGATAAAATGACACATAATAAACCACCATGTTTTTCCACAGAAATTGCAGCGAGTAAACATGTATCTCTCCTTCCTTTCCCCTTCTCAACACCTTTCTTTCTTTTTCTCTCTTTTAACTTATCTCCCTCCTCCTTTCCCTGCTCTTTGCTTTCTTCTCCTTTTGTCCTACCTTTTCCATTCCCTTTGTATTATTCCCCTCTCCCTGCCCCTCCTTTCTTTCCTCTTTTTCCTCCAGCCATTCCTGGGCAGCAGTGACAGTGTCAATCAGGTCTCTGGAAAGATCAAGCTGGGAAAGGAGGTGTTAGCTACGCTAGAAGGACACTGGGTAAGAGTCTTCTGATGACTGCTGTTGTACAGTAATCTCTGATGTACATACAATATGCAACATGCAGGGTTCACTTCATGTCTAGCACCTGTGTTACATGTTAGCCCCTTTTCTGATCTGCAGTCTTTTCTCTCTTTAAAATCAATATTTGTTTGACTGTTGCTTGTATCTTTTGCTAATAGGGCAGTTATACCAACAGCATTGTAAATACCTGTACATTTAATCAGACAATTAAGTACTTAAAATAATTCAGACTTTCTAATTTTTCACAATAAATTGGTTTTGTTTCATGTGGTTTAAATGTGTCAGACATCCTATAGCGTTCATCAAAATATTGTAAAGTTAATATTTTTAAGCTTCTTTTACATTAAGAAAACGACGGAGTTGTGTCTCTGTGTCTTGGTCAAGAAAGCTGTGAAACTTGTATCAGCCTGGTACCCACAGAACCAAATACCCACTTAATACAGATATAGCTCCACTGTGCTGTAGTCATATGATGTGCTGTCTTTAGGCAAGTGAAGAGAGCTTTTTGGCTTCCCCCTCACAGGACAGTGAGATCTTCATCAACGATAAGAAGACGGGGACGGTGGACACTTTCTGGAACCCGACGGCAGAGCTGAGGCAGAGTCGACTGACCCGCTGCACCGTCCCTGCAGAGGAGCAGGGAGATTCTGAGTCGGAAAGGTGGACTTCAACAATGTTCTCCCTTCATTGTTATTCTTCTTGTTAAAAGCCAATAATCTTATTTGTTTGCTTTTATTTTAGTTTGTATGCTAAAATGTTCTGTCACTCTTATTTTTAGGGTTGTCTTTTAAAAGCTGCTTGTGCAGCTTTTGTTACGCCCATCGAGTGTCTTCATGACTTTGTTTCCTCCGATCCACCAGACTTTGGCAGCACGTGACCCGGGCCATCAACAACAAGGACCAGACCGAGGCCACCAATGAGAAGTTCCTCCTGGAGGAGGTTCAGAGGAAGTCTGCCCGCGAACGAAAAGCCAAATGTGAAGAGTGGATCCCCGCCCTGTTCGAGCAGGACCCCGTCACCGGAGAGTGGCATTACAGATATGCCGAGTGAGTGACTCCTCTTCTGCCTGTGAGCTCTTGTGATTTGAAATTGGATCAGAGTACAGTAGCCGTGATTCCAATCAACTGTCAAGCAAATATTAAGAGAACTTTTGAAACGTTGCAAAAAGAAATGCGAATTAGGCGCTTTTCCATCAACTGGTTTGGAGTGAATAAACTATGCTCATTACAAAGTGTAGTGTGGTCAGAGTTACAGAGGTACAGGCTTCGCTTTACGCATTGCTGTAGTCCTTCAGTAAGCAAGAGCAGAAGAAGTAGAGGTTGTGAACCGGAAACAAAGCAAGTCGCCTGGATCATGTAATCCAGCTGCAGGAGAAACATGGAGAGAGGTCCTCAGGAATTGGTTCTCTCATGTCAGCTAGTGTTGGCCTTGTTTCATGCTGACCAAGACAAATTAATGCTTAATGCTATTAAGGCTCAGTGAAAATGGCTGATTAGCCATGTGAGTTACATGTTGGCTACATCAGAAGCTTTTCAACAATGGCAAGAGCCACCTCAAGCGCGGGGAATCTTTTTTGTGCAATTGAGGAAGTTTTGTCGAATGTATCCATTTCCATACAGCTTTTCTAATGCCTTACTTCAAATGCACATAAAACTAAGTTCTTGGAAAATGCTGACAGTATCAAGCAAAAATTAAGGTGACTGCTTCATATCTACTGCCTGAAACAATGTGAACTCCACCAGGTGTGGCAGTAGTTCTAAACCTCTCCTCTACTATCTTTATATAGCACCTTTCATACAAACATGCAGCCCAAAGTGATTCACAGAGCAAGGTTAAAACAGCACAGACACAAAAATAGAAAATAGACAACAATTAATAGAAATTTGCAAGACTAATAAAACAAAATAGATAGCTGGGATACTTATTAATACCTTAGTAGTACATAATACATAAGTACTTTAAATTAGAAGTAACAAAGGAGTACGGTACTAACAAGTACAGGCCAACTGGACTGATAGGATTTTTTTATCTGACAAGGATATATTGGCCTATATTTGTTTTTTTAACATTAACATTTTTGAACAATATCCCTTAAATTTTGTTGCAAAGAATTGTGACCAAGAAACAATATGTACTGAATGGGTGGTTTTACAGTGCTCTGGTGAACAAACTCTGAACAAAAGTTCTGCAGTTTCTTGTTGCTTATTGGTGGACATCATATGTCACATGTGGCAACATCATACGATGTGTGGGCCAACGTTGGCCAGTTAAAGCAGCCTTCCTATTCATTGCACAGGATCCACTTACAGGGAACAAATAAGCATTAAACAAAAATGATAAAAACCTAAAGCTGGAGCTAAATTAAGACATTGGGCATCTCAATATAATTTCCTGGACATACAAATGTTTATATGGCATCTGTATAATAATGACATGGATATTAGAAAAAGCTCACCAGTCATATTAAAATCACCTGCAGTCATTTTTAGAGACATTGATGCATGTCGATGGCTGTTGGCAAACATTTTAAAGAAAGCATTGCACTTGTTTTGGACAGCAAACAACAAAACTTGGGAAAAACCTTTTAAATGATGTTAAACAGCATGTAAAAAGTAGAATTACAGAATTGGATGTCAGGATGTCTGTCTTTTATATTGTCTTAGGACATATACTGCATTCATATCTTACAATTAGTACCAATATAAGGTGGCTTAGCTCATAACTTCCCCCCATTTGCTATCCCATCTTTCTGATTGAATTGTTCAGTGTGACTGGATGCCATCTAGTGCTGATTGTCTGTAACTGCAGGAGTGATGGCCATCCTGCTGTTCCATTAATTGATTCTGTAAACAGCTCTTAGATAGACAGGACAATCCTCTAAGTGTTGGAATGTAATGAATGATAATAGTTTTCACAGCCAGTATCGTGTCGTATCATATATGTGTTAAACTGATGAGTGTACTTATGATGTCTGTCTACTTATATCGCCTTTTTCATTCTCTCGGTTTCAATATCTGCTCTCCTTTTTCCCCCCTCCTGTCTTCCATACACACTATTTCATGTATGTCTTTCTTTGTCTCTCCCCAGCACAAGGCCATGGGATCCGCTCAACGACCTGATCCAGTTTGAGAAAGACGGCTGTATCCAGACCAAGGTCCGACACCGCACCCCTATGGTACGTTCTGGCAGTCTTATTAGTCTGAGTAACCAGGGGCCACGGAGGGACAATTGCAAGTGCCAGGTAGGTCGTCCCGATCGAAAAACCGCCAATTAAAAAAAACAAAACATTCCAGCTCACCGCCTCAGCCACCTTCCACGCAACACCCGATGCACCGTCTTCATTGTCGCTTCTTCTCTGTGTTCCGTCATCACCGTGCCGCCATCGCCGTTGTCGCCTCTGCTCCCCTTTTTTTTTTGGTCTTTTTCTTTCTCTTTGACTCTTCCTGCCCTGGCACCTGCTGTTCTCCGGTAACCAGGTTTTCTCCTTCCTTTTCTTGCCTTGTCAAGAGGAGAAGGATAATTGAACGTGAAGGTCTACATGTGTTACACAGGTCTGATTTGGAAATGTTGTTTTCCTGTAGGCTTTAGGATTATTTTGTCTAGTGTTAAGTCTGTAATTAAGGCTGCAGCAAGATAAAATAAAGCTGCCTTGTACACGGTGCTTTCACTCAGTAGAGTGTGTGGATGCTGCGCTCACATTACTGTTTCTTGAAACTATCTTTATTAATAAATGCACATTATTTAACTAGACAGTCATTGCATTTTGCCATTACACTGCAAAAAATGTCTTTTTTTTAACAGTTTCTACCGTCTTAAATCTTACAGTGAAAGTAGAGGCTGTACATCACATTTCCAACACCTGAGGGTTTAAATACAACATCAGAGATCAGAATGCAACATTTGTTTTTTTTCTTTTCCCCCCATACAATGTCTAAATGAGAGAACAGCGCCACCCATCACAACAACTGACCAAACAGCCATCACCGCTGGGTTGCTGACACGACCTCCTCACCCATCAACTCAACGTCTCATCTTCATTTTGTCTGTTTCCACGTTGTGTGTTCGCTGGCTCCTCGTTCACGTCGTGCTGAGAGGCTAAAGGCTGCCGCGGTGCAGACATCATTGTTCATAACATGTCCCAAGTCTTTTATTTGGTGCCCAAGGGTCCATGTATCTTTTGGTCAGTGGATTTTCCTTTCAGAAACGGGAAACAAACGCGTCCGAGTGAATGTGGGTTTTGATGTCTTCCTATTGAAGTGGGCAATCAAATGAATCAGAAAACCAAGTCAAGTTTCTGTTTGACATTCTCAGATTTGTGGATTTCACATTGCACATGCACTGGAAGCAACCATTACTATCTGCTCACCAGCTGCCAGCCGGCTTTGGAGGCTGTGTAGTAATTATTAGACCAGAAATATCCCGAGGTATCGGCTACACATCACACATTATCACGTGTTTTGAGGAGTTTTTACTTGTGTGTGTGTGATGTCTGGATGATTGGATGATGAATTGGGTTGCAAACATAATGATAGATTCCACTTTTCTGCTCTGCACACCTCGTCAGCTGTGTGCAGCTTTCATTTCATGGTGAAGGAAAGTCACAAATCTGAAACAATTCTCAAACGCAAAATAGACTAGTTTTTTGGTTTTCTTATTAATTTGATTTCCAACTTCAATATAAAAGCAGGAAAACATGCATTTATTTTCCCTTTTTGATGCCCAGAAACAACGAAACTTCTGACCTGTTGTGTTTTTTTTTGTGCTTCTTTCTTAATAAATTGTTTGTGTGCTTTTACATTTTGACATCAGACAAAATCAGATTTCTTTTAGTGGTGCCAACCTTTAATCAACCTTCCTGAACAATGTCATCACATTAAATAAAGCATTAAGAAAAAGAGCTGTAATCCAGTCAGAGTTTAAACCATTTGAGTCCAATTATTTTAATGTTCCAGCTCTCAGCAGGTTTGATTGATTTTGGACGGTAGCTGCGTGACATTGTTGAGTGTTTTAAATGAACGTGGCTGTATCCGCATGCCCTGCAAAATCATTGACACCCCGATGCCAACTAGCATGTTCGTGTGGACAGAACTGCATCTTAAAACATCACCTTTGTTGTATTGATGTGCATGTTACAATTCTGTAGTTGTGTGGATGCTAAGATATGTTTGTGTGCTCTCCTATGTGGTTGTAGCTGTCGTGGTTGACCCGTTTCTCTTTGTGTGTTGGTGTTCTTATGTGCGTGTGTAGGTAACGGTGCCAAAGAGGAAACACAAGAGCGACAAGCCCCAGAGCCCAGAGAGCGGCTGCTCTTCACCCGAACCCGACCGCCAAGACTCATCTGGCAGCGAACGTGAGTCACACACAGGCTAACACGAGTACAGTTGCTGTACTTTTATATGGTACCAGTCAACATGACGTTGTACCGATGACCTATTGAACAGCCCAATAAGAAGGTCAAAAAAACTGGGCTAAATTTGGTTACAAATGTATGAATTTTTGTGAATGAATAATTGTTGAAATATCATGGGAATGCTGTTCTATGTAACCTATAAGCAACCCTAGAATGGGATTGTATACAGTTTCATTGTACTTGTTGTATAATGACAGTAAAGATTCTGATTCTAGACAGCTTTAAAATGTTCTCTAGGTACCTGCTCTAAAATAGCTTGTATTTAATGTTCCGTACCCAACATTAGAATCTGAAATGATCGTACACTCTGGTATTTTTGCACAAAAGAATTGAGAAGTGCTTTGACAAGTCAGCTTTACCCAGGCCGTCTGCAGGGCTTGAAAAATGCTTCAAAGCATTGAAGTCAGGCCTTCGAGGGTTTCAAAAAGTCCTGCATTTTATCAACAAATGTTCTGAATATTTTTTCTTGATTAGCTATAAATGTTTTGGACGTAGTTGCATTATACATGTATTAAATACAAGTGAGAGCAGTGTGAGCACAGGAGGCTGTCGAATCCTTTTTTGTGGAGATTTCAGTCAGTGCTATCAATGGCTAACATTAGCAAACGCCATTGATGGTCATAGTAGCTGGAAAACTCATCGACTCATAACAGGTGTCAATTTTAGCAAAAGCGTCGTAACTTCTGCTGCTTATATCGGTCCATGTCATGTAAATTGCTTATGATACTAGGAATTATTGTTATATACAGCTGGGAAGACAAAATGGCAATACATTGATGGACATGGGTAATTGTAGGAGCTATTTGTCCCTACTGGCTTTCCGTCATTTTTAATCACTATGGCCCTGAAAAATGTATTAACTTGCATTCCAAGTGGTATTAAAAAAGGTTATTTCGGGAACACTGTAGAAACCATGTTTAATGCACTTTGTTGCAGGACACAAAAGCAAGCATAACAGTCGGATGAGGAAAAAAGGAGCAGACCTCAGTGAAATTCAAAGTGCCATTGAATCTATAAAGCAGACGCAGGAGGACATTAACAGGTGAGCAAGGCGCCATGAGCGTGATATGATCCCTGCCCTTTGAGCAACTACACATGTTTCCTGTGTGTTTGCAGGAACATCAGTGTGCTGCGGAGTCGTGCGGCAGGACGGGCGGAGGGTGGCTCTTTCCTCCAGCAGCGCGACTACGTCATCATTGTTTTCCTCATCCTCCTTCAGGTCCTAATCAACTATGTCTTCAAGTAGCAGCCATAACCCCCCACACACACTCAGTCTGAACATTCGGAGGACTTAGAGAGGTTACAACACTTTCCTCCAAATCTCTGTTCTGTCTTCATTTAATCCAACTACACACGTCCAGAAAAGCTGGAGACACTTCCACCACACAAAAAGAGACTTTTTTAAAACTCTTGTTTGTTTTTAACCCTCCAGTCCAACACTCCGGGGAGATCCACAGATTTCAAAGTAGAGAGGAGCAGCGATAAGGAGCAGATGTTGAGATTTTGGTGTGATGAAGTCTCGACTGCCACTCGAGCTTATTGATTTGCCTTGATGCAAGAGACAAAGACAGCAGCCATTTTTTGCTGTTTGGTTTTCTTTGATGGAGTGAAGCTACTCTGTTGATCCACATTTCACCCCAAACGACAGGGAACCTTTTAACATGGAGACGAGTACCACACATAAAGAATACCTTTAATTTGAATGTTTCTTTGCTTGATGTGTCCTATGTGAATAGAGGTCTGCGTGGAACAAAAAGCGGTGACAAGGGAGAGAGAAACAAAGTGGTCCAATTTCTGTGACTTTTATTTTTTTATTATCAGATATTTTCATATCAGCTTGGGTGTCCACGTGGAGGAGGCAACAAATAACACAAGTGATATTGTCAAAAGGAACAGAAGCTATCATTTCTGCTGTATAATTAAAGTTCAATGTCTTCTGTAGGTAGCATGTACAGAAAGAAGAGCGTGGTTAGGACATTATCCCTATGAACAGTATTTTATCTTAAGGCACAAATGCACTGGAAATGTCAGATGTTTGTGTAAAAACAGTCATTACTTATATCAGTTATACTTGCGCTCACCTGGACATCAAAATACTTTAACCTTTCTGCTCTGAGGAGGTTTGGAGCATCACCAGAGGGACAAAAATGATGTTTTTTGTGATTTTTCATGAGCTTCAGTGACCACTGCCGTAGTTCCGGGTACAAGGAGTTGGTGTGTTTTTAATCAAAGTAAGCAAAGCTGTATGATGTAGTTTAAAACCTGCGTTCAGTAGAGTGGGAAACACCCGAATCCGCTGTCTTGCCAAGAGTTGGATGAAAAGATTGATTTCACTCTCGTATGTGTGTGTTGAAGTATAAAGACTGGAAATAGAGGAAACAGCTAGTCTGGTTCTGTCCAAAGGCAACAACATCTACCAACCAGCACCTCTAAAGCTCAACGAGAAACACAACACACGCTGCTTTTCCTGCTGTTTCTTGAAGCGTCCAGCTAAGATTTAGGCCATGACATACAAAACTTAAAATGTTACGATTTTACGATTTGTTTTTTTTGTACAGATTAAACAAACAAGATGCAATGCCTTAGTCCTACAGTCCTTCATCATCCTACCAGCACTTCAGCAGGGCTGGTAGAAACCTCGAGCAGAACCAGAACCAGGCTCTGGGTGGGCGTCATCTGCCTCCACCGGTTGGGGGGGGGGGGGAGCAGGATGAAAGAGAACACACAGCAGCACAGTACAATTCAACATACAGATGTAAAACAACAGCAGCTACAATGTTACTGATGTTAAAATAATCAACCAACAGTATCAGCAGCACAACAACAGCTACACAAATGGTAAATGGACTCTTTCTTATATAGCACTTTTCAACCGGAATGGTTCCCAAAGCGCTGTAACAGTAATCTAAGTTTGAACAGTAGTCTAATTCACCCATTCACACACCGATGGGGACACAGTTGCCACGCTGCCTCCACCGGGGGCAACTCGGGGTTCAGTGTCTTGCCCAGGGACACTTCGACATGCTGGCAGCGGGAGCTGGGATCGAACCACCAACCCTGGGGTTAATGGACGACCACACTATCCTCTCAGCCACAGCCGCAGCATTATGCTTAGCGTTATAGCATTTTTAGATTCATATTTATTGTACAGACAAATTGGTATCAATTTTCTCGTTTAACTTATTGCAAGACAGTGAATACGTGTATTTCCCAAAATAAACTGACTATTCCCTTAAAATGAGTTATCATATTAAGCTGTGTGTAACCATAGACACAAAATATGGAAGGCGCATAGCTGGTCTAAAGAATGGTCTGCAAATATAAAAACAGACTCCAGACCAAGCCACGGAAAAGAAAACTCGTAACAGTCCGTCAGCTGTTGACTGCAGCACCATCACGGCAAAGTCAAATTCAGAGCATCAGTCATTACTTCCAGTGCTTTTGTGCCTCGGATGTCGAGCAGGCATACTAGAATAGACTCTTTAGTAAGATACTAGTGGGAGGAGGAGATGGACTTTTTCTAATTACTACTATCACCATAGTAAACCATTCCAAATGTACGCAAGTACCAGCCAAACTCAGTATGTAGAGTAGGAGTCGGCCCTGTTCACTGTGTACTTATCCAGTGGGACGACTCGTTCCTTGCTTGCAGTGTGTGGCGTTTCAACACCAAGGTTCGCAATACAGACACTCTGTGCACAAACCAGTCTTTTTAACCTTGTGTGTCTTCATGTCCACTGCTCTGTAGATACTCATGGACATGGGCAAATCAAAAATACGGTACACAATTGGATTCTCAGTGAAATTTTTCCAAATGGCCTCAAGAAGTTGCTGTTATTCAGCAGTAGAAATGTTGTTGGTACACGTTGTGGTTCCAATCCGTGGCCTTTCTCTTTGGAAACACGGATTTTGACATTTTAAAGTTTAAGAAACCTACATAACAAAGTTCAGAAATAATTGGCGGACATGATACCCTGAAAATGTACAGGAAGACAAACTCTGGTCCCTGCCATCTAATTTGTATAATGGAAAGTTAGTTTGGAAACTATTTGATTTCAGAATCAACCAAGGATGAAGGCAGCTTATTAGAACCCACTCCAGAACCACATGCTCTGCTATGATCATCTTCTAATAAGTATAGCTACTAATTGAGGCATTTCAAAAAGATCCAAACCACTTATCGACCCTATCTGAACATTGATTTTGTATATCTCTTCGCCTGTCATGATGTTAGCCTTGTCGACGTTTACATATCCGATTGCCTCCACCGTGAGCTGTTCAGCGATGACATCTTTGTAACGCTAACGGGTCTAAAGAAAGACTGGGAGCATCGTTGGGAGACAGCTGTAAGTTACCCGGCTGGCCCGTGTGTATTTTTGTGTATCCTCATTGCCTCGATCACCCATTTTAAGTAGAGAAACCAGATGTTAGAATGTGGAGAAATAAGTATATACCAGTGCCTTCTAGAGTTGGACTGGGGAGGGGCAGATAGGGAATGGAAGGGAATAGTCTAAATGGTGGACGCGGGCCTGGACTTGGACTGGGACCATGGCGATGGCTGTAGTCACTGTTGTGTTTTGCAGACGTGCCATACGAAGCCTTAGAAACAAGTCTGACTCCGGCACCACAGCTCACTACCCCACCCAGCCCCTGACTCCCCTCCTGAAGCATCGCCATAGTAACTCACCTGTAGGTTTCCAGATGCTGATTCCTGCCACAGAAGAGAGAGGGAGGGAGGGAGAGAGACCACTCCTCTCCATTATCGTCCTTGTCCCTGTCTCGCTCTCTCACACACCAAATTCAGAAGGAATAACCAGCTCTGTTGTTGTTGCTGTATCTGTAAAATAATACATTTTATTTATTCCTCTTTTGTATGTGGTTTTATGTTCAATTGTTTCTGCTTGTAGCATTAGATGCTGTTCTTTTGTTAAGCGTTTTTTTTCAATGCTGATTTAAATGTCACACAGTTGGTTCTATTCCACTCCTCGTTACTTGACGTTACACACAAGAAACTGTCCTCAACTTGTGCACACTGTCAATGTCAACTAACCCCCCCACACACACACCCCTGCCCTTTTCCCTATGACAGTACCTGAATATATTTATTGTATCTCCATGGCAACTATAACTTCCTAGAGGTTTATGGTCACATGTAACAAAACAGAATAAAAACAAATGACATCTTGTGGTCTTCTCTCAGCGTTTGGTGTAAAGGACTCATCACGGTCCAAAGCAGCTGTACATGTCATTTTTCATGAGGGGTGACAACAGTCATCACTGTTTAGATTATCTGTCCAGAGAAGAGTCCATTACACTTTTATGTGTAGATTTGTAACCGCAAAGAGGTGAAGCATTATATAAAGTCTAGCCCAAAACATGGACGGTATCAATATGCAAATGACTACAAAGTGTCGGTGAAAGGTCAAAAAGCAAGTGCATATGGAAACACCTCACTCTGAGAATTAAATACAAGTTCCAATCCAGGCCGAGACTCGGCTGGACACGATGTCATGGAGACAGTAGTCAGTGCGTTGCCACATTTATGGGCTCATCTTCACTGGATTTCACCTTGTTAGCTGGCTGAGTGCATTATGCAAAGGTCAATGTGTAAATCCACAAGCCAGATTATAAGGAAGGGGGAAGTTATTCTTTAATAAATGAGGCTTGTAGCTAGCAAGCTTTTCTAGCCCATTTAAACCACAAGGGCCAGACTCGGGTCAGCTGTTATTTTACATTAGGGGCCATTTAAATTAGCTACACATGCTACATTTTAGCAGCAGAGAGTTCAAAGTGCAGCAAATGCTTGTTAAATAGTTCTGGAGGACTAACGGCTGCTAATGAATGTTTGATCATTTTAGATGGATAAAATGCATTGTTGTGTCACATGTGGCAGTTTATACCCGTCTCCATGACAACACAATCAAAATTCTATGGCGGCCTTGTTTAGGTTCCAAAGGGAATGATGCTTACATTAAATAAATAGCCCTCTCTCATCATCAGGCTGTGTGGGCACACGCTATGAAATGTGTAGAAATTACAAAGCAATTTAATTGAGTCTCAAACAAAAGTCTTAATCACGCCACAGTCCTTTTGTGGTAAAAAGTATATCTTCATATACATCCTCATGATGAATGTGAAGTTGCAGGATCAACAAGAACTCATTTCTTTCCTCTTACTGTGTTAATGTGTGAAACATTCAGTGTGTTATATAACTGAAATGAAAGGAGAGAGAATGTGTGTGTGTGCAGAAGAGAGAGAGAGAGAGTGAACGAGTACGACAGTGCACAGCAGAACAAATGTGTTTCTTTGTTCTGCCTGTGTGTTTGGCTCGTGCACAGGCAGAACACTCGTGTTAGGCCAGAACAAAAGAGCACGTGAAGCTTTAAATTTCCTCTTCACGTGTGTCAAAATGTATGTGTGTGAGATCATTGCAGGATAAAGGGCCAGGTCAGGGTATATGCAGGAATCCTGACGTAAAATTCCATACGTTCCAACGTATTTTAAGACTGCAATGCCACAAGTTGTAACTTGTTATCAATAACACACCTTAACTTTTTTCACGCTGTTCAGCTCAGCCCAACAGCTTGAAAAACCTTTCATGGCAAAGGTCTTTAGATGACACAGCTTTGAAATCGATCCGATAAAATCTGTAGGATGAGTTTGTCAAAGTACGTCTCCCCCAAATGGCATAAAATGCACTAAAAAGGTTTGTGCAATATAACTGACTTCCTGTTATGTGGGTGTATGGTAGGAGTCCAAGATGCTTCTTTTTTAAAGGGGGGGACTTTGTTTGAAAACTGTAGGTGGCGCTATTTTTTTCTCTCCCCCTCATGTGCCAAACCCATATCAGATCATTATTTTTGCCAAGCCTCATCTGTGTGCAAGTTTTCACGACTTCATGCCCTAATAACACACAGCCACGTCCTTAAGCTGAACAAATCTGAAAGTGATGTTCAGTGAGCCTGAGCCGCCCTAGTCTACACAGACAGTTGTCTGAATCCATGGGCCAGGCATTCCCAGTGTCAGTTCCTCAGCCAAGGACTTTGACAAAGGTTAATAGAGAAGAACAGCCCTTCCTGTCCATCTCAGATAACAACAAAACATCTGATATCAATCCCCACTCTGTCCCTCCTCTACTTTGCCCCACCGCATTGCATCAACACCCTGGTGCTGCTATAGAGGGAAGAAGGGAGAAAAAGAAGCAGAGGTAGCTAACAGGAGGAGGAATCAAGCAAGAAGGGGAGGGCTGAGGTGGAAAGGAGGGAGAGGAAGGAGAGTAATATAAAACATGGGTGAGAAGGACAGAGCAGTTAAAATAGAAGGAAGTTTTCTTTTCCCATCCAGCCCCGACAGTTTACCTAAATACATTTTCTGCATTCCAATTGTTGATTATGTAACATTTCTTAGATGTTTCTTTATCGGTCAACCAAATTTAAAAATAAGGTAAAACAACTTATTCTTATTTCAATAAATATCACAATGTCAGATATTCATTGGTTTTCATAAAAAGACAAAGAAACAATATAACAATATCTCAAATATTTGTCATCGTAACTTATTTAGATATTATCCAAACTGTGCTTGCTCAGGTAACTTGGACGACGCTATCTTGCAAGGAAGTACCAAACATCAGGCTGTACTAGAACTGTACGACACCATTAGGTGAATTGTCATATTCACTACCCAACTACTCTTGCTGTCAGGTTGAGTGAGGGTGGCACCTCATGGACAGTAATAACCTTCCTTCAGCTGTGTTTTGTTCATTTAAACATGGCATTTAAAGAAGGCTCAACGGTGTATTCCAACATCCTCCCCCTGTTTCCAAGAGACCATCCACCCTCAGATTGTAAATGTTGACCAATCTACACTTGAGGTAGCACAAAATTAAGCACTCAGGTCCCAGTTAAAAGCCAACAAATGTTGCACATGTCCCTGTTTCAGGTCACAGGCGAACTACTGAGCACCACCAGAGTTCAGCAGTCTTATAGCTTCCAGAAAGAAGCTGTTCCTCAGTCTGGTGGTCCTGCTCTGGATGCTCCGCAACCTCCGACCTGAGGAGGGCGGAGCAAAGAGTGAATGTGCCGGGTGGGTGGTATCCTTTAGGATGCCCGTGACCCTTTGCCTGCATCTGTTGATGTAGATGTCCGTGGTGGTGGGCAGACTGCTCTGTGCAGCCTTCACCAGCAGCCTTCACCACCCTCTGCAGAGCAGCTGCCACACAGTGATGCTGAAGCAGAGGATGCTCTCCACCACACATCTATAGAAGGAGGTCAGAATGTTCTCCCAAGCCCAGCACGCCTCAGCCTCCTGAGGAAGTAGAGGCGCTTTTAACCAAACAGGAAGTGTTGTTCCTCCAGGTGAGGTCCTTGTTACAGGACATTTATAACAGCCGGGTCACAAAGAGAGCACACAATATCATCAATGACAATAAGTGCTATGAGATAACTCTGCTATGATATAGCGCTATATAAATGAAATTGAATTGAATTGAATGACCACACCCACCCACAGCACACACTGTTTGCACTCCTGCCGTCTGGCAGACGCTACATGAGTGTGACACATTTGCACATTCATTTAATTTTACTTTTCAATTGCAGTCTACCTCTTTTGTATAGTACTCATTTTATTTGTGTACTTATTTCATTTGCTTAAGTTTTATTCCTTTATTTAGTTCCGTTGTTATTTCAGTTGTGTGAGGGGAACTCGCAAAGTAAGTATTTCTTTACTCAGCGTAACCACTGTGTTTCTGCTGTGTATATGACAATAAACCTCTTGAATCTTGAGTCTTTCTGAGGTGTTCGCCCAGGTACCTGAAGCTGGAAACCACTTCTTCTACAGCTGCTCCTCCGATGTGCAGGGGAGGGTGGATGTGTCTACACCTCCTGAAATCCACAATCATCTCCTTAGTCTTTTTCACATCGATGCAGACGTTGTTATCTCTGCATCAACGGTACAGGTGTTCCACCTCCTCTCTGTATTTGGACTCATGTCTGTTGGTGATGCGTCCCACCACTGCTGTGTCATCTGCAAACTTCATGATATGACAGCTCGAATGTTTCGTAGAGCAGTCATATGTCAGCAGGGTGAACAGGAGGGGGCTCAGCACACAGCCTTGGGGGAGCCAGTGCTGAGGGTGATGGAGGAGGCGTAGATGTCATGGATTCTGACAGTCCAGAATCTGAAGTGTCTGTAATTTTTGCACCAGGGTTTATGGAATGATTGTATTGAAGGCGGAAGTGAAATCCACGAAGAGCAAATGGACATAAGAGTCGTTGTTCTCCAGGGGGGTGAGGGCCGTATCAGTGGAGCGGTTTTCTTGACGTCACTGTGGACCCGTCAATGGGACGGGTCCACAGTGACGTCAATGGAGCTTTTTATGTGGGACATGACCAGCCTCTCGGAGCACTTCATGACTGTCGGGGTCAGGGCTACTGGCCGATAGTCATTCAGGCCTGTCACTGTGGAGCTTTTGGGGAGGGGGATGATAATGGCTGTTTTCAGGCAGGTTGGAACAGCTGACTGTGAGAGAGATGTCTGTCAACACCCCTGACAGCTGGTGGGCACAGTCCCTAACATATGAGCAAATTCTCCTAATGGCCAAGCATGCTTCCAAGCTTATGCTAATAAAAAACAAATTCTAGAATAGGGCATTCCTGTACATTCCTGAGACACTGCAGTTTACTCTCTCCATGAAGGTTTCCCTGTTTCCACAGTCAGGTACCGTTGCTCTATCTTCACCTTTGTTCCTGTTTCTTTGTGCTGACTGTGCTGTTGCTCTGGCTAGAATAGGTGTATGTAGTTCCAGGAGACTTTTTCCATATAAGCATCCACCACTAAAATAAGATTTGACGGCATGCCATGTCCTTACCTATGACTTCATAAATTAATAAGAATTAATAATACAAATACGTAGAAGTAGTAGATTAAAATGGCACCCAGCTGCAGAATTGCCACCAGCTGTTTATCTTGATGTGCCTAACTGGGTGGAAACACGTGTTCATTTACATTTTCATTTCTAGATTTTATGAAAATTTGGTGTAGAGTTGTGTTAAATTTGGATGGAAACTTGAATGAGGTTTGTCTTCAAGCTCATTATTAATTTGTAGCCCCTAACATACAAAGCAACATCTTGTAAATGTCATGGCTTTATTGTGTCATACATCTACCATTATCATAAAATAACCATCTTGGCTGTGTGAGGAAAGAGAAGATTTATGGCTAGACATTGCGAGATAAAGTGAGAAGACTTGTTAGAGGTGGTTGCATTATTAGTGAATGTGAGATGTATAGAAAGGATGGTTTCTATATTTGAATTTTGCAACACAGCAAACTGTCCTGTTTGATGGCCTACAGTAGTTTCACATTAACACCTTTTCCCCTTCTGGGATTGGCCTGTATAAATCTAAAAAAACAAAAGACTACTGATCTGTTTTGAAGGTATAGGGAGACATATTTTTAGATGTGTGCTCTGCACGGTTCCTATATACAGTATATATTTTACATGCTTATGTCCATGTAACTTTTCATAGTTTTATCAGTCTGGAAAAGATCTAGATGTTGCTTGTGTCATAATGTTAGTGGTAAAAGGTTAAGTTCTCTTAAAGAAGCTGCGTGTGGGAGTGGTAGAGTATGATGGTAAGCTAATTTTACAAAGTGTTGATTAACATGCTAGCTATTACTATTGCTATCTGTTAGCCACTAAAGTCAAGACAGTGCAAATAGATTTGTTAACCAGGCTGTGATAGCAAACAAACAACTTGATAGTTAGTTACCAAGCTACAAAGTAAGCAACCTGGAGGACGCCACACATTATAAGAGCAATAATTTTCTCAGTCTAATCTACTGGCATTGTTAAATGTTGGACAACAGCTTGGAGCTGATAGGAACATTTGTTGGAAAGCCAGGTGAAGAGTGGAGGACCTGCAGCCAGGTGAAGAGGACCTGCAGCCCGGTGAAGAGTGGAGGACCTGCAGCCAGGTGAAGAGTGGAGGACCTGCAGCCAGGTGAAGAGGACCTGCAGCCAGGT